>JAMZAV010002701.1:0-56717 GCA_024449915.1 Sweltsa coloradensis
CACACTTTGACAGTTTCATTTTTTAATTGCTAGTCTTTCGTTAGTTTGATATTGTAATATTGACAGTTTGTCAATAATATTTTGTCAGTTTGCTGATTTGTCTTTTTCAAAGTGTATGGTTTTTCATTTTTCACAGTTTCATTTGTCAATTTGCTAGATTTCGTCAGTTTGATTTTGTAAGAATGCTCAGCATTGTCAATTGCATTTTGTCACGTTGTTAGTTTTATTTCATTTTCACATTGTTATTTGTCAGATTTAGATTTTCACAGTTTGACAGTTCATGTTTGTCAATGTGTACGTTTTCGTCCAGTTTATTTCAGTTTGATTTGGTCAGAATGTCTGATTGTCAATTGCATTTTGTCAGTTTTAGTCTTAGTCAGTTGCATATTGTAGTAGGTTTGCATTTGTCAGATTTTCATTTTCACAGTTTGGGACAGTTCATTTTGGTATAAATTTGTAGTTTCGTCAGTTTGATATTGTAAATATTCCGTCAGTTTGTCAATAACAGTTTGTCAGTTTGATTGTTGTATATCAGTTTCAAATTAAAAGTTTTTCATTTTCAAAATGTCATTTAGTTCAATTTGCTAGTTTTCGTCAGTTTGATATTGTTAGAATGTCAGATTGTTAATGCATTTTGTTCAGGTTGTTAGTTTTAGTCATTTTCATATTGTAAGTTGTTCATTTTGTCAGGTTTTTCATTTTCACAGTTTGACAGTTTGATTTGTTAATTGCTAGTTTTTGTTTAGTTTGATATTGTAATATTGTCAGTTAATCAATAAACATTTTGTCAGTTTGCTGATGATTAGTCTTTTCGAATGTATGTTTATTCATTTTCATAGTTTCATTTTGTCAATTATGCTAGTTATTTCGTCAGTTTGATTTTGTAAGCAGTCTATTGTCAATTGCAATTTTGTCAGGTTGTTAGTTTAGCCAATTCATATTTAAGTTTGTCATTTTGTCAGTTTTTCATTTCAAGTTTGACAGTTTGATTTTGTTTAATTGCTAGTTTTCGTAAGTTGATATTGTAATATTGTCAGTTTGTCAATAACATTTTGTCAGTTGCTTGTTTAAGTCATTTTCAGTTGTCTCGTTTTCATTTTCACAGTTTCATTTTGGTCAATTTGCTAGTTTTCGTCAGTTGATTTTTGTAAGACTGTCAGATTGGTCATTGCATTTTGTCAGGTTGTAGTGGGTTATTCATTTTCACATTTAGGTATTTTGTCAGATTTTCATTTTCACAGTTTGACAGTTAATTTTGTCAATTGCCTAGTTTCGTCAGTTTGATTTGGTCAGTTAAGAATGTCTGATTGTCATTGCACAATTTTGTCAGGTTGTTAGTTCTTATAGTCATTTTCATAACAACGTGTAAATTTGTCATTTTTTCATATTTTCAATTTTCACCAGATTGACAGTTTCATTTTGTTAATTTGCTAGTTGTCGTTCAGTTTGATATTGTAATATTGTCAGTTTGTCATATTAAATTTTGTAAGTTTGCTGTGTATATCATTCAAATTAAAAGTTTTCATTTTCACAGTTATCATTTTGTCAATTTGCTAGTGTTTTTCGTCAGTTTGATATTGTTAGAATGTCAGATTGTCAATTGCATTTTGTC
The DNA here is from genome assembly GCA_024449915.1 of Sweltsa coloradensis. Taxonomy (NCBI): domain Eukaryota; kingdom Metazoa; phylum Arthropoda; class Insecta; order Plecoptera; family Chloroperlidae; genus Sweltsa; species Sweltsa coloradensis. Next base: position 1,613 of record JAMZAV010002701.1, read on the forward strand.
AGGTTGTTAGTTGTATTCATCTTCATATTGTAAGTTTGTCATTTTGTCAGATTTCATTTTCACAGTTTGACAGTACATTTGGTCAATTTGCTAGTTTTCGTCAGTTTCATTGGTCAAGAATGTCTGATTGCAATTGCATTTTGTCAGGTTGTTAGTCTGAGGGGGGGTTTCCATTTTTTTTTTTTTTTCATTAAAAACAATTGTAAGTTTGTCATTTTGTCAGATTTTCATTCACAGTTTGACAGTTGATTTTGTTAATTTGCTCGTTTCGTTAGTTTGATATTGTAATATTTCAGTTTGTCAAAAAACATTTTGCCGTTTGCTTGATTACGTCTTTTCAAATTGTATGTTTTTCATTTTCACAGTTTCATTTTGCAATGTGCTAGTTTTCGTTCAGTTTGATTTTCTAAAGCATGTCAGATGTCAATTGCACTTTTGTCAGTTTGTTAGTTTTAGTCATTTTCTAATTGTAAGTTTGTCATATTGGCAGTTTTTCATTTTAACAGTTTGTCAAGTTTGAATTTTGTTAAGTTTCGAGTTTTCGTTAAGTTTGATATTGTATATTGTCAGTTTGTTCATAAACATTTTGTCAGTTGCTTGTTTTATCATTTCAAGTTTTTAGTTTTCAATTTCACAGTTTCATTTGTCATTTTGCTAGTTTTCGTCAGTTTGATTTTGTAAGAATGTCAGATTGTCGATTGCCTTTTGTCAGGTTGTTAGTTTATTCATTTATCACATTGTTAGTTTGTCATTTTGTCAGATTTTTCATTTTAACAGTTTGAAAATTCATTTTGTCAATTTGGTAGTTTTGTCGTCAGTTTGATTGTAAGAATGTATGATAGTCAATTGCCATTTTGTCAGGTTGTTAGTCTTAGTCCATTTCCATATTGTAAGTTTGTCATTTTGTCAGATTTTCATTTTCACAATTTTCATTTGTAAATTTGCTAGTTTTCGCCGTTTGATATTGTAATATTGTCAGGTTGTCAATAAACATTTTGTCAGTTTGCTTGTTGTTGTAATCATTTTCAAATGAAAGTTTTCATTTTCACAGTGTTCATTTTGCAATTTGCTAGTTCGTCAGTTGATATTGTAAGAATGTCAGATTGTCAATTGCATTTTGTAGGTTGTTAGTTTTAGTCATTTCAGTATTGGTAAGTTTGTCCTTTTGTCAGTTTTTCATATTCACAGATTGACAGTTGCATTTTGTTAATTTGCTAGGTTTCTGTTAGTTGATATTTGTAATATTCAGTTGTCATTAACATTTTGTCACAGTTTGCTTGTTTAGTCATTTGCAGTTGTCAGTTTTTCAATTGTCACAGTTTCATTAAGTCATTTTTAGTTTGCGTCAGTTGACTATGTTATATTGTCAGTTTGTCAAGAACATTTGTCAGTTTGCATGTGAGTAAGCTTTCAATGTATGTTTTTCATTTTCACAGTTTTCAATTTGTCAATGTGCTAGTTTCGTCAATTGATGTTGTTAGATGTAAGATTGTCATTGCATTTTGTCCAGGTGCTAGTTTATTCATTGTCACATTGTTAGTTGTCCAAGATTTAAGATTTTCACAGTTTTGAAATTACATTTTGTCACACAATTTGCTAGTTTTCGTCAGTTTTGATTTGAGTCAGAATGTTGATTGTCAATGGCATTTTGTCAGGTTGTTCGGTCTTAGTCATTTTCATATTGTAGTTGTCATTTTGTCAGGATTTTCATTTTCACAGTTTGACGTTCATTTTGTTAATTGCTAGTTTTTGTCAGTTTGATATGTAATATGTCAGTTTCTGTCAATAACATTTGTCAGTTTCTTGTTGTAATCATTTTCAAATTTAAAAGTTTTTCATTTTCAAAGTTCATTTCGTCAATTTGCTAGTTGTCGTCAGTTTTTATTTGTTAGAATGTCAGATTGTCAATTGCATTTTGTCAGGTTGTGTGTCATTTTATATTGTAAGTTTGTCATTTTGTCACGTTTTTCATTTTCACAGTTTGACAGGTGATTTGTTAATATTGCTAGTTTCGTTAGTTTGATATTGTATGTCATATTGTCAGTTTGTCAATAACATTTTGTCAGTTTGCTAGTTTTAGTCATGTTCATATTGTAAGTTTGTCATTTTGTCAGTTTTTCTTTTTCACAGTTTTCGACCAGTGTCATTTTGTTATTGCTAGTTTCGTTAGTTTGATATTGTAATATGTCAGTTGTCAATTAACATTTTGTCAGTGCGCTTGTTTAAGTCATTTTTAGTTGTCTGTTTTTTCTAATTTTCACAGATTCATTTTGTCAATTTGCTAGTTTTCTTCCGTCGGATTTAGTAAGAATCTAAGATTGTCAATTGCATTTTGTCAGGCGGTTAGTTTATTCATTTTTATATTGTAAGTTTGTCATTTTGTCAGATTTCATTTTCACAGTTTGACAGTTACATTTGTCCAATTTGCTAGGTTTTTTTTCAGTTGATTCGGTAAGAATGTCTGATTGTCAATTGGCAATTTTGTCAGTTGTTTGTTTTCGCATTTTCTTATGGTAAGTTGTCATTTTGATCAGTTTTTTATTTCACAGTTCTGACAGTTTGAATTTTGTTAATTTGCTAGTTTTCGTTAGTTTGATATGTAATATTGCAGTGTTTGTCATAACCATTTGTCAGTTTGCTTGTTTTAGTCTTTTCAAGTTGTCAGTTTTTCATTTAACAGTTTAATTTTTGTCCAATTTGCTGTTTGGCGGTCAGTTTAATATTGTAATTATTGTCAGTTTCGTCAATAACATTTTGTCAGTTTGCGTGATTAAGGTATTTTTCAAATTGTATGTTTTCATTTTCACCGTTTCATTTTGTCAATTGCTAGTTTTCGTCAGTTTGATTTTGTAAGAGTCAGATTGGCAATGCATTTTGTCAGGTTATTAGTTTGATCATTTCACATGTTAGTTTGTCATTTTTGTCAGATTTTCATTTTCACAGTTTGACAGTTACATTTTGGCAATTTGAGTTTTCGTCAGTTTGATTTGGTAGAAAGTACCTGATGTCAATTGCATTTTGTCAGGTGTTAGTCTTAGTCATTTTCATATTGTAAGTTTTGGTCATTTGTCAGATTTTTTCCTTTTCACAGGTTTGACAGTTTCATTTGTTAATTTGCTAGTTTTCGGTCACGTTTGATATTGTAATCATTGTCAGTTGTCAATAAATTTTGTCAGCTTGCTTTGTTGTAACCATTCAAATTACAAAGTTTTCATTTTCACAGTTTCATTTTGTCAATTGCTAGTTTTCGCATCAGTTTGATATTGTATGAATGTCAGATTGTCAATTGCATTTTGTCAGGTGTTAGTTTATTCATTCATATGTAAGTTTGTCATTTTGTCAGATTTTAATTTTCACAGTTTGACAGTACATTTTGTCAATTGATAGTTTCGTCAGTTTGATTTGGTAAGAATGTATGATTGTCAATTGCATTTTGTGAGTGTTGTTAGTCTTAGTCATTTTCCATATTGTAAGTTTGTATATTTTGTCAGATTTTTCATTTCCACAGTTTAACAGTTTCCATTTTGTTAATTTTGCTCTAGTTTTCGTTAGTTTGATATTGTAATATTGTCAGTGGTCGTTAACATTTTTGTCAGTTTGCTTGTTTTAGTCATTTCAAGTTGTCAGTTTTTCTTTTCCACAGTTTCATTTTGTCAATTTGCTAGTTTTGCGTCGTGTGATATTGAATATTGTTCAGTTGTCAATAATATTTTGTCAGTTTGCCTGATTGTCTTTTTCAAATTGTATGTTTTTCATTTTTTCACAGTTTCATTTTGTCAATTTGCTAGTTTTCGTTTCCCCCCCCCCCCCCCCAGTTTTTGATTTTTTTTAAGAATGTCAGATTGTCAATTGCATTTTTCAGGTTGTTAGTTTTTAGTCATTTTCTATTGCGAAGTTTGTCATTTTAGTCAGTTTTTCATTCTTCCACAGTTGGACCGTTTGATTTTGTTAAATTTTTAGTTTTTCGTTAGTTGATATTGTAATATGGCAGTTTGTCAGTTAAACATTTTGTCAGTTTGCTTGTTTATAATTCAAGTGTCCAGTTAGTCTTTTTTTTCAATTTCACAGTTTCATTTTGTCATTTTGCTAGTTTGCGTCAGTTTGATATTGTAATATTGTCAGTGTGTCAAAGAAATGTTGCAGTTTGCTGATTAAGTCTTTTTCAAATTGGATGTTTTTCATTTTCACAGTTTCATTTTGTCAATTTGCTAGTTTTCGCAGTTGATTTTTGTAAGAAGGTCAGATTGTCAATTCGCCTTTTGTTCAGTGTTGTTAGTTTTATTCATTTCACATTGTTAGTTTGTCATTCGTCAGATTTAGATTTCACAGTTTGACAGTACATTTGTTGTCAATTTGCTAGTTTCTCGTCAGTTTGATTTGGGTCCAGAATGTCAGATTGTCAATTGCATTTTGTCAAGCGTTGTTAGTTTAGTCATTTTCGTATTGTAAGGTGTCCGTTTGTCAGATTTTCATTTAGTCACAGTTTGAAAGTTTATTTTTTTGTCGATTTGCTAGTTCTTCGTCAGTTTAATTATTGTAGGAATGTAAGATTGTCAATGTCATTTTGTCAGGTTGTTAGTTTTAGTCATTTTCATTATTGTAAGTTTTTCATTTGTAGATTTCATTTTCACGTTTGACATTTTCATTTTGTATGTACTAGTTTTCGTCAGTTTGAATTGTAATATTGTCAGTTTGTCAATAACATTTTGTCAAGTTTGCTGATTAAGTCTTTTTCAAATTGTTGTTTTTCATTTTTCACAGTTCATTTGTCAATTTGCTAGTTTCTTCAGTTTGAATTTGTAAAGAGAATGTCAGATTGTCAATGCCTTTTTGTCAGGTTGTTAGTATTATCAATTTTTCACATTGTATAGTTTGTTCATTGTCAGATTTTATATTCACAGTTTGGACAGTTTCAGTTTGTCAATTTGGATAGTTTTCGTCCCCAGTTTGATTTGGTAGAATGTTCTGATTGTCAATTGCATTTTGTCAGGTTGTTAGTCTCAGTCATTCCATATTGTAAGTTTGTCATTTGGTAGATTTTCTTTTCACAATGCATTGTTAATTTTGCTAGTTTTCTCAGTTTGATATTGTACTATTGCAGTGTAGGTTGTTACTGAGTCATTTTCATATTGTAAGTTTTGTCATTTTGTCAGGTTTTCATTTCACAGTTTATTTTGTTAATTTGCTAGTTTTACGTCGTGATATGTAATATTGTTCAGTTTTGCACTAACATTTGTCAGTTTTGTTGTTGTAATCATTTTCAAATTGAAAGTTTTCCACATTTCACAGTTTCATTTTGTCAATTTGCCTAGTTTTCGTCAGTTTGATATTGTAAGGAATGTAGATTGTCAATTGCATTTTGTCAGGTTGTTAGTTTTTATGTCATTTTCATATGTAAGTTTGTCATTTTGTCAGTTTTTCCATTTTCCACAGGTTTTTGACAGTTTGATTCTGTTAATTGCTAGTTTTTCGTTAGTTTTGGCATACTTGTAATATTGTCAGTCTGTCATTAACATTTGTCAGTTTGCTTTGTTGTAAGTCATTTTCAAGTTGTTCCAGTTTTTCAATTTTCAACAGTTCATTTTGTTCATTTTGCATAGTTTGCGTCAGTTTGATATGTAAATATTGTTAGTTTGTCAATAACATTTGTCAGTTGCTTGATTAATGGCTTTTTCAAATTGTATGTTTTTCATTTTTTCACAGTTTCAATTTGTCAATTGCTAGTTTTCGTCAGTTTAATTTTGCTAGAATGTCAGATTGGTCAATTGCATTTTGTCAGGTTGTAGTTTATTCATTTTCAAATGGTTATTTTGTTCAGATTCTAGATTTTCACAGTTGACAGTTAAATTTGTCAATTTGCTAGTTGCGTCAGTGTGATTTGGTCAGAATGTCGGATTGTCCACATTGCATTTTTGTCAGGTGGTTACAGTCTTAGTCATTTTCATAATGTAAGTTCTGTCATTTTGTCAGAATTTCATTTTCACAGTTTTGACAGTTTCAGTTTGACTTTGCTAGTTTTTGTCAGTTTGATTATTGTAATATTGTCAAGTTTGCAATAAAACATTTGTCAGTTTGCTTGTTGTAATCCATTTTCAAATTAAAAGTTTTCATTTTCAAAGTTTCATTTTGTCAATTTGCTAGTTTTCGTTCAGTTTGATATTGTTAGAATGTCAGATTGTCAATTGCATTTTGTCAAGGTGTTAGTTTAGTCATTTTCATATGTAAGTTGGTCATTTTGTCATTTTTCATTTTCAACAGATTTGGACAGTTGATTTGTTAATTTGCTTGTTTTCGTTAGTGTATTGTAAATATTGTCAGTTGTCAATAACATTTTGTCAGTTTGCTGATGAAGTCTTTTTCGAATTGTTATGTTTCATTTTAATAGTTTCATATTTGTCAATTTGCTAGTTTCGTCAGTTTGATTTTGTAAGAATGTCAGATTGTCAATTGCATTTTGTCAGGTTGTTAGTTTAGTCATTTCATATGTAAGGTTTGTCATTGTCAGTTTTTCATTTCACAGTTGAACAGTTTTGATTTTGTTAATTTGATAGTTTCGTGAGTTGTATGTAATATTGTCAGTTTGTCAATACCCTTTTGTCAGTTTGCTTGTGTTAAAGTCATTTTTTAAGTTGTCTGTTTTTCATTTTCACAGTTTCATTTTGTCAATTGTAGTTTTTCCAGTTTGATTTATAGAATGTTCAGATTGTCAATTGATTTGGTCAGGGCTGTTATGTTTATTCAATTTTTATATTGCAGTTTGTCATTTTGTAGATTTCATTTTCACAGTTGAAATTACATTTTGTCAATTTGCTAGTTTTTGTCAGTTTGATTGGTAAGAATGTATGATTGTCAATTGCATTGTAGGTTGGTAGTCTTGTAGTCATTTTATATTGTAAGTTTGTATTTTGTCAGATTTTCATTTTCACACTTTGCACAGTTTGATTTGTTAATTTGCTAGTTTTCGTTAGATTTTGATATGGTAATATGTCAGTTTGTCATTAAACATTTTGCAATTTGCTTGTTGTATCATTTTCAAATTAAAAGTTTTTCATTTCACGTTCATGTTGTCAATTTGCTAGTTTTCGTCAGTTGAAATTGTTAGAATGTCAGAGTGTCAATTGCATTTTGTCAGGTTGTTAGTTTTATTCATTTTCATATTGTAAGTTTTGTCTCATTTTGTCAGATTTCATTTTCACACTTTGACAGTTTCATTTTGTTAATGCTAGTTTTCCGTTAGTTTGATATTGTTACTATTGCAGTTTGCAATAACATTTTGCAGTTTGATTGTTTTCAAGTCCATTTTAAGTTGTCTGTTTTTTCATTTTCACAGTTTCATTTTGTCAAATTTTGCTAGTTTTTTTCAGTTTTGTTTATAAGAATGTAGATTGCTCAATTTGCATTTTGTGCAGGTGTTAGTATATTTATTCATTTTCAAAGTGTAGTTTGTCATTTTGTAAGATTTCATTTTTTACGTTTGGACATTTTTCACAGTTTGACAGTTTGATTTTGTTAATTTGCTTGTTTTCGTTAGTTTGATATTGGGAATATTGTCAGTTTGTCAATAACCTTTTGTCAGTTTGCTTGATTAAGTCTTTTTCGATTGTATGTTTTTCATTTTCACAAATTTCATTTTGTCAATTTTGCTAGTTTTCGTCAGTTTGATTTTGTAAGAATGTAGATTGTCAATTGCATTTTGTCAGGTTTTTTAGTTTTAGTCATTTTCATATTGTAAGTTTGTCATTTTTTCAGTTTTCATTTTCACAGTTTGACAATTTGATTATGTTAATTTGATAGTTTTCGTTAGTTTGATATTGTAATATTGTCAGTTTGTCAATAACCTTTTTTTCAGTTTTCTTGTTTAAGTCATTTTCAAGTTGTCAGTTTTTCATTTTCACAGTTTCATTTTGTCAATTTGCTAGTTTGCGTCAGTTTGATTTTATAAGAATGTCCAGATTGTCAATTGCATTTTGTCAGGCTGTTAGTTTTATTCATTTTCATATTGTAAGTTTGTCATTTTGTCAGATTTTCATTTTCACACTTTGACAGTTTGATTTGTTAATTTTTTCTAGTTTTCGTTAGTTTTTATATTGTAATATTGTTCCCGTTTGTCATTAACATTTTGTTTAATTTGCTTGTTGTAATCATTTTCAAATTAAAAGTTTTTTTTATTTTCACAGTTTCATTTTGTCAATTTGCTAGTTTTCGTCAGTTTGAAATTGTTACAACTGTCAGATTGTCAATTGCATTTTGTCAGGTTGTTAGTTTTATTCATTTTCATATTGTAAGGTTTGTCATTTTGTCAGATTTCATTTTCACAGTTTGACAGTTACATTTTGTCAATTTGCTAGTTTTCGTCAGTTTGATATTGTAAATATTTTCAGTTTGTCAATAACATTTTGTCAGTTTGCTTGTTTAAGTCATTTTTAGTTGTCTGTTTTTCATTTTCACAGTTTCTTTTGTCAATTTGCTAGTTTTTTTCAGTTTGATTTTATAAGAATGTCAGATTGTCAATTGCATTTTGTCAGGTTTGTTAGTTTTTTTTCATTTTCACATTGTTAGTTTGTCATTTTGTCAGATTTTCATTTTTAACAGTTTAACTGTTTCATTCTGTCAATTTGCTAGTTTTCGTCAGTTTGATTTTGTAAGAATGTCTGATTGTCAATTGCATTTTGTCAGTTTTTTAGTCTCAGTCATTTCCATATTGTAAGTTTGTCCCTTTTTTTCAGATTTTCATTTCACAATTTCATTTTGTTAATTTTCTATTTTCGTCAGTTTGATATTGTAAAATTGTCAGATTGTCAAATTTCATTTTGGGCAGGTTGTTAGTTTTAGTCATTTTCATATTGTAGTTTGTCATTTTGTCAGTTTTTCATTTTCACAGTTTGACAGTTTGATTTTGTTAATTTGCTAGTTTTCGTTAGTTTGATATTGTAATATTGTCAGTTTGTCAATACATTTTGTCAGTTTGCTTGATTAAGTCTTTTCAATTGTAGGTTTTTCATTTTCACAGTTTCAATTTTTCAATTTGCTAGTTTTTCGTCGTTTGATTTGTTAGAAGTCAGATTGTCAATTCATTTTGTCAGGTTGTTAGTTTTATTCATTTTCCCCATTGTTATTTTGTCAATTTAGATTTTCACCGTTTGACAGTTACATTTTTGTCAATTTGCTAGTTTTCGTCATTTTTATTTGTCAGAATGTCTGATTGTCAAATTTCATTTTGTCAGGTTGTTAGTCTTAGTCATTTTCATATTGTAAGTTTGTCATTTTGTCAGATTTTCATTTTCACAGTTTGACAGTTTCATTTTGTTAATTGCTAAGTTTTTGTCATTTGATATTGTAATATTGTCAGTTTTGTCAAAAACATTTTGTCAGTTTGCTTTTGTAAACATTTTCAAATTAAAAATTTTTCATTTCAAAGTTTCATTTTTTCAATTTGCTAGTTTTTCGTCAGTTTGATATTGTTAGAATGTCGATTGTCATTGCATTTTGTCAGGTTGTTAGTTTAGTCATTTTCATATTGTAAGTTTGTCATTTTGTCCCGTTTTTCATTTTCACAGTTTGACAGTTTGAATTTTTTTAAATTTGCTAGTTTTCGTTAGTTTGATATTGTAATTTGTCAGTTTTCAATACATTTTGTCATTTGCTTGTTAAGTCCCCTTTTTGAATTTTATGTTTTTCATTTCTAGTTTCATTTTGTCAATTTGCTAGTTTTTCGTCATTGGTTTTGTAAGAATGTCAGATTGTCAATTGGCATTTTGTCAGGGGTTAGTTTAGTCATTTTCATATTGTTAGTTGTCATTGCAGTTTTTCATTTTCACAGTTTGACAGTTTTTTTTTTTGTTTTAATTTGCTTAGTTTTCGTTAGTTTGATATTGTAATATTGTCAGTTTGGGCAAAAACATTTTGTCATTTGCTTGTTTAAATCATTTTTTTAAATTGTCTGTTTTTCATTTTCACAGTTTCATTTTGTCATTTGCTAGTTTTCGTTAGTTTGATATTTTAAGAATGTCAGATTGTCATTAACATTTTGTCAGTTGGCTTGTTTTAGTCATTTTCAAGTTGTATGTTTTTCATTTTCACAGTTTCATTTTGTCAATTTGCTAGTTTTCGTCAGTTTGATTTTGTAAGAATGTCAGATTGTCAATTGCCTTTTGTCAGGTTGTTAGTTTTATTCATTTTTACATTGTTAGTTTGTCATCTCGTCAGATTTAGATTTTCACAGTTTGACAGTTACATTTTGTCAATTTGCTAGTTTTCGTCAGTTTGATATTGTAATATTGTCAGTTTGTCAATAACATTTTGTCAGTTTGCTTGTTTTTGTCATTTTCAAGCTGTATGTTTTTTCATTTTCCACAGTTTCATTTTGTCAATTTTGCTTATTTTTCGTCAGTTTGATTTGTAATAATGTAGATTGTCAATTGCATTTTGTCAGGTTGTTAGTTTTATTCATTTTCCATTGTAAGTTGTCATTTGTCAGATTTCATTTTCACATTTTTGACAGTTACATTGTCAATTTTGGGGGGGGGGGCTATTTTTCGTCATTTTGATTGTAAGGAATGTCTGATTGTCACTGCTTTGTCAGGTTGTTAGGCCCTTAGTCATTTTCATACTGTAAGGTTTGTGTCATTTTTTCAGATTTTTCATTTCACAGTTTGACAGTTTCATTTTGTTAATTTGCTAGTTTTCGTCAGTTTTGATATTGTAATATTGTCAGTTTGTCAATAACATTTTTTGTCAGTTTTTGCTGTTGTTATCATTTTCAAATTAAAAGTTTTTTTCATTTTCACAGTTTCATTTTGTCAATTTGCTAGTTTTCGTCAGTTTGATATTGTTAGAATGTCCAGATTGTCATTGTCCTTTTGTCAGGTTGTTAGTTTTATTCATCTTCATATTGTAAGTTGTCATTTTGTCAGATTTTCATTTCACAGTGTGACAGTTACATTGGTCAATTTGCTAGGTTTCGTCAGTTTGATTGGTAAGAATGTGTGATTGTCAACTTGCATTTTGTCAGGTGTTAGTCTTAGTCATTTCATATTGTAAGTTTGGTCATTTTGTCAGATTTTCATTTTCACAGTTTGACAGTTTTCATTTGTTAATTTTGCTAGTTTTTGTTAGTTTGATATTGTAATATTGTCAGTTTTGTTATAAATTTTGTCAGTTTGCTTGATTGTCTTTCAATTGTATGTTTTTCATTTTCACAGTTTCATTTGTCCATTTGCTATTTTTCGTCGTTTGATTTTTTAAGATGTCATATTGTCAATTTGCATTTTGTCAGTTTTGTGAGTTTTTTAGTCAGTTTCTTAGTGTAAGTTTGTCATATTGTCATTTTATTCATTTTAACAGTTTGTCAGTTTGATTTTGTTAATTTTTCATAGTTTCGTTAGTTGATATTGTAATATTGTCAGTTTACCATAACATTTTGTCAGTTTGCTTGATTAAGTCTTTTTCAAATTGTAATGTTTTTCATTTTCACAGTTTCATTTTGTCAATTGCTAGTTTTCGTCAGTTTGATTTGTAAAATGTCCAGGATGTCGATTGCCTTTGGGTGCGGTGTTAGTTTTTTTATCATTGTCACATTGTTAGTTTGTCATTTTGTCAGATTTTCATTTTCACAGTTTGACAATCATTTTGTCAATTTGGTGTTTTCGTCAGTTTGATTTGTAAGAATGTCTGATTGTCCAATTGCTTTTGTCAGGTTGTTAGTCTTTAGTCATTTCCCCCCAAAAAATTACAATTTTTTGTGTAAGTTTGTCATTTTGTCCAGATTTTTCTTTTCACAATTTCATTTTTGTTAATTTGCTAGTTTCGTCAGTTTGATATTGTAATATTGTGTGTAGTTTGTTTATTCCCTTTAGTCACCATTTCATATTGTTAAGTTTGTCATTTTGTCAGATTTTCATTTTCACAGTTTCATTTTTGTTAATTTGCTAGTTTTTCGTCAGTTTTGATATTGTAATATTGTCAGTTTTTGTCCAATAACATTTTTGTCAGTTTGCTGTTGTAATCATTTTCAAAATGTGAAAAGTTTTTCATTTTCACAAATTCATTTTGTCATTTGCTGTTTTCGTCAGTTTGATATTGTAAGAATGTCAGATTGTCATTGCATTTTGTCAGGTTGTTAGTTATAGTCCATTTTCATTTGTCAGTTTGTCATTTTGTCAGTTTTTCTCATTTCACAGTTTGACAGTTTGATTTTGTTAATTTGCTAGTTTTCGTTAGTTTGATATTGTAATATTTCAGTTTGTCATTAACTTTGTGTCAGTTTGCTTTTTTTAGTTCATTTTCAAATTGTCAGTGTTTCAGTTTCACAGGTTCAGTTGGTCAGTTTGCTAGTTTTTCGTCAGTTTTGATTTTGTAAGAATGTCAGATTGTCAATTGCATTTGTCAGGTTTTTAATTTTATTCATTTTCATATTGTTAGTTTGTCCATTTTTGTCAGATTTTCATTTTCACATTTTGACAGTTACATTTTGTCAATTTGCTAGTTTTCGCGTCATTTTGATTTGGTAAGAATGTCTGAGATTGTCATTGCAATTTGTCAGGTTGTTAGTCTTAGTCATTTCCATATTGTAAGTTTGTCATTTTTGTCAGATTTCATTTCACAGTTTCATTTGTTAATTTGCTCGTTTCGCAGTTTGATATTGTAATATTGTCAGTTTTGTCATAACATTTTGTCAGTTTGCTGTTGTAGTCATTTTCAAATTGAAAAATTTTCATTTTCAACAGTTTCATTTTTGTCCCAATTTGCTAGTTTTTCTTCAGTTTGATAATTGTAAATAATGTCAGATTGTCAATTGCATTTGTCAGGTTGTTATTTTTTATTCATTTTCACATTGTTAATTGTGTCAGATTAGATTTTCACGTTTGACAGTTACATTTTTTCAATTTGGCTAGTTTTCGTCGTTTGATCTTTGTCCAGAATGTCTGATTGTCATTGCATTTTGTCAGGTTGTTATCTTAGTCATTTTCTATTGTAAAGTTTTGTTCATTTGTCAATTTTCCATTTCACCGTTTGACAGTTACATTTTGTCAATTTGCTAGTTTCGTTAGTTTGATATTGTGTGTCATATGTCAGGTTGTCAATAACATTTTGTCATTTGCTTGTTTAGTCCATTTTATGTTGTCAGTTTTTCATTATCACAGTTTAATTTTGTCAATTTGCTAGTTTGAGTCATTTTGATATTGTAATATTGTTTTGTTTGTCCAATACATTTTTGTCATTTTGCTTGATTAAGTCTTTTCAAAGTGGTATTGTTTTTCATTTCACAGTTTCATTTTGACAATTTATAGTTATCGTCAGTTTGATTTGTAAGAAATTTCATATTGTCAATTGCATTTTTGTCAGGTTGTTAGTTTTAGTCCATTTTCTTATTGTAAGTTTGTCATTTGTCAGTTTCATTTTCATCAGTTGACATTTGATTTTGTTATTTGCTAGTTTTCGTTAGTTTGATATGTAATATTGTCATTTGTCATAACTTTTGTTCAGTTTGCTTGTTTTGTCATTTTCAAGTTGTCGTTTTTCATTTCACAGTTTCATTTTGTCAATTTGCATAGTTTTCGTCATTTGATTTTGTAAAATGGTCAATTGTCAATTGCATTTTGTCAGTTGTTAGTTTTATCATTTTGCACATTGTATTTTGTCAGATTTAGATTTTCACAGTTTGACAGTTACATTTTGTCAATTTGCTAGTTTTCGTCAGTTTTGATTTGGTCCGAATGTCTGATTTGTCAATTGTCCATTTTGTCAGGTTGTTAGTCTTAGTCCATTTTCATATTGTAGGTTTGTCATTTTGTCAGAATTTTCATTTTCACAGTTTTTGAACAGTTTATTTTTGGGTTAATTTGGGCTACGTTTTTTGTTTTTTCGTCAGTTTTGATTATTTTAATATTTTCAGTTTGTCAATAACATTTTGTCAGTTTGCTTGTTGTATCCATTTTAAAATTAAAAGTTTTTCATTTTTCAAATTTTCATTAAGGTCAATGCTAGTTTTCGTCAGTTTTGATATTGTTAGCAATGTCAGATTTGTTAATTGCATTTTTGTCAGTTGTTTAGTTTTAGTCAGTTGTCATATTGTAAGTTTGTCATTTTGGTCAGTTTTTCATTTTCACAGTTTGACAGTTTGATTTTGTTAATTTGCTAGTTTTCGTTATTTGATATTGTAATATGGTCAGTTGTTCATAACATTTTGTCAGTTTGCTTGTTTTATAGTCATTTTGTAAGTTGTCTGTTTTTCATTTTCACAGTTTCATTTTGTCAATTTGCTAGTTTTTCGGGGGGGGGGGGACAAGTTTGATATTGTTAATGTCAGATTGTCATTGCAATTTTGTCAGTTGTTAGTTTAGTCATTTTCATATTGTAATTTTTGTCATTTTGTCGTTTTTTCATTTTCACAGTTTGACAGGTTTGTTTTGTTAATTTGCTAGTTTCGTTAGTTTTGATTTGTTAATATTTCAGTTGTCGCATAACATTTGTCAGTTTGCTTGTTTTAGTCTTTTCGAATTGTATGTTTTCATTTTTCATAGTTTCATTTTGTCATTTGCTAGATTTCGTCAGTTTGATTTTTGTAAGAATGTCAGATTTGTCATGCATTTTGTCAGGTTGTTAGTTTTAGTCATTTTTCATATTGTAAGTTTGTCATTTTGTCCATTTTTCATTTTCAAAGTTTGACAGTTTGATTTTTGTTAATTTTCTAGGTTATCGTTAGTTTAATATTGTAATATTGTCAGTTTGTCAATAATATTTTGTCAGTTTGCTTGATTGTCTTTTTCAAATTGTATGTTTTTCATTTTTACAGTTTCATTTTGTCAATTTGCTAGTTTTCGTCAGTTTTTATATTGTTAGAATGTCAGATTGTTAATTGCATTTTGTCAGGGTTTTTAGTCTTAGTCATTTTCATATTTTAAGTTTGTCATTTTGTCCGATTTTCATTTTCACAGTTTGACAGTTTCATTTTGATAATTTGCTAATTTTCGTTAGTTTGATATTGTAATATTGTCAGTTTGTCATTAACATTTTGACAGTTTGCTTGTTTTAGTCATTTTCAAGTTGTAAGTTTTTCATTTTCACAGTTTCATTTTGTCAATTTGCTAGTTTGCGTCAAATTTTTTATTTTTTAAAAAGTCAATTGTCCCAAATTTCATTTTCAGGGTTTTTAGTTTAATTTATTTTCTTATTTTAAGTTTTCATTTTGGCAGTTTTTTCATTTTCACAGTTTGGGCAGGGTTTTATTTTGTTAATTTTCAGTTTTCGTTAGTTTGATATTTAATAAATTTTCAAATTTGGGCAAATTTAAAAATTTTTTTCATTTTTCTTGTTTTTAGGGGCATTTTTTAAGTTGTCAGTTTTTTCCCAATTTTCCAGTTAAAATTTGTCATTTTTGCTTTGTTTTTCGTCATTTTATATTGTAATATTGTCAGTTTTGTCAAAAACATTTTTTTTATTTTTCTTGGGTTTAAAATCATTTTCCAAATTTTTCATTTTTTTTATTTTCCCCCAGTTTCTTTTGTCATTTTCTAAAATTTTGCGGGCATTTGATATTTTTTATTTGTCCCCGTTTGTCCAAAAACATTTTGTCAGTTTTCTTGTTTAAGGGGCATTTTAAAATTTTCTGTTTTTCATTTTTTACAGTTTCATTTTGTCAATTTTCCCAGTTTTTCCCTCAGTTTGATATTTTTAAATGTCAGATTGTCAAATTTCTTTTGGGCAGGTTGTTAGTTTTTAGTCATTTTTTATATTTGTAAATTTTTTTCATTTGTCAGTTTTTTTTAATTTTCCAAAATTTTACAAATTTAAAATTTTTTTTAAATTTTCTAGGTTTTTTGTTGTTTGGATATTGTAATATTTTTCCTTTTTTTAATAACATTTTGTAGTTTGGGTTGTTTTAAGGGGCCTTTTCAAGGGTTTTCAGTTTTTTTTATTTTTTCCCCCAGTTTTTATTTTGTCAAATTTTCTAGTTTGGGCCCCCCCGTTTTGATATTGTAATATTACAGTTTGTTAAAAAACCTTTTGTCAGTTTGCTTGATTAATTTTTTTTCGAATTGTATTTTTTTCATTTTTTTATAGTTTTTTTTTTTCAAATTTTTTTAGATTTGTCAGTTTTATTTTGTAAGAATGGCCCGGGTTGTCCAATTTGCATTTTGGGCAGGTTTTTTAGTTTTTAAATCATTTTCATATTTTAAGTTTTTTCATTTTTCAGTTTTTTTATTTTAAGTTTTTCAGTTTTTAATTTTTTTAAAATTTTCTGTTTTTTCCGTTAGTTTGAAAATTGTAATTTTTGGGCAGTTTGTTTAAAAACATTTTTTCATTTTTCTTTTTTTAAGTCATTTTTAAGTTTCTTTTTTCATTTTCACAGTTTCAATTTTTCAATTTGCTTTTTTTCCCCTTTAGTTTGATTTTGTAAAATTCGATTTTCAATTGCATTTTGGAACTGTTTGTTTTTATTCATTTTTATATTGTAAGTTTGTCCCTTTTGTCAGATTTTTTATTTTTACAGTTTTTTACAGTTTTCAATTTTTGTCAATTTTCTAAATTTTTGCAGTTTTGATTTGGGGAAAAAATGTCTGATTGTCAATTGCATTTTTTTCAGGGTTTTTTGTTTTTTGGGCATTTTCTTATTGTAAGTTTGTCATTTTTTTCAGTTTTTTTATTTTTACAGTTTGGGCAGTTTTTATTTTGTTAATTTTTCTTTTGTTTTCGTTAGTTTGATATTGGGAATATTTTCATTTTTCATTAACATTTTTTTTCATTTTTTTGTTTTTAGGTCATTTTCAAGTTGTCAGTTTTTTCATTTTTTCCAAAAGTTTCATTTTTTTCAATTTGCTTTGTTTGCGTCAGTTTTAAAATTGTAAAATTGTCAATTTTGGGCATAAAAATTTTTTTTCCGGGTTTTCTTATTAAATCTTTTTTAAAAATTTTAGTTTTTTCATTTTTCCCCCAGTTTTATTTTGGGCAAATTTGCTAGGTTTTTTCGTTTAGTTTTTAATTTTTGTAAGAAAAGTCAATTGTCAAATTTCATTTTGTCAGGTTTTTTAGTTTTATTTATTTTCACATTGTTTAAATTTGTCATTTTTTTTCAATTTTTAAATTTTTACAGTTTGACCAAATTACATTTTGTCAATTTTCTAGTTTTCGTCAGTTTATTTGGTAAGAATGTCTGATTGTCATTTTTCCCTTTTGTAGGTTTTTATCTTAGTCATTTTTCTATTTTTAAATTTGTCATTTTTGCAGTTTTTATTTTTACGTTTGACAGGTTTTTTATTTTGTTAATTTGCTGTTTTTTGTCAAATTGATATTGTAAAAATTGTCATTTTGGGCAAAAACAAATTTTTTTTTAATTTTGCCCTTTTTGGAAAAACATTTTCAAAATTAAAAATTTTTCATTTTCACAGTTTCCTTTTTTCAATTTTCTAGTTTTTCGGGAAAATTTTTAAATTGTTAGAAAAGGGGGGATTGGCCCAAATTTCATTTTGTCAGGTTTTTTAGTTTTTA
This sequence comes from Sweltsa coloradensis, assembly GCA_024449915.1. NCBI lineage: Eukaryota > Metazoa > Arthropoda > Insecta > Plecoptera > Chloroperlidae > Sweltsa > Sweltsa coloradensis. The sequence continues at coordinate 19,100 of JAMZAV010002701.1, forward strand.
TTCTTTTTCATATTGTAAGTTTTTTTTTCATTTTGTCAAATTTTTATTTTCACCCGTTTGAAAAGTTACATTTTGTCAATTTCTAGTTTTCGTCGTTTGATTTGGTAAAAAATGTATTATTGTCAAATTTCATTTTGTCAGGTTTTTTAGTCCCTTTGTCTTTTCAATTGTAAGTTTGTTTTTTTTCAGATTTTCCAATTTTTACCCCTTTTACCCTTTCATTTTGTTATTTGCTAGTTTTTTTGGTTTGTTTTTTATATTGAATATTGTCCCGTTTGGGCAATAATTTTTTGGGCAGGGGGGCTTTTTTGCTTTTTCAAAAAATGTTTTTTTCATTTTTTTAAAATTTTTTTTTGGGGGGGGTTTTGCTAGTTTTGTCAGTTTTTTTGTAAGAATGTCAAATTTTCCAAATTTCATTTTGTCACGGGTTTTTAGTTTTATTCATTTTCCCATTGTTTTTTGGGCCCGTTTTAAAATTTTTTACATTTTTACAGTTACATTTTGTCAAAATTTTCTAGTTTTTCGTCAGTTTGATTTTTGGGCAGAATGTCTGGGGGTTGTCATTGCATTTTGTCAGGGGTTTTTTAGTCTTAGTCCCTTTTTATATTTTTAAAAATTTTTTCATTTTGTCAGATTTTCATTTTCACACCGTTTGACAGTTTTCATTTTGTTAATTTGGGTATTTTTTGTCATTTTTATTGTAATATTGTCAGTTTTTGGGCAATAACATTTTGTCGTTTGCTTGTTGTAATCATTTTCCCAAAATTAAAAATTTTTCATTTTCAAAATTTTTATTTTGTCATTTTTCTAGTTTTCGTCAGTTTTTAATTGTTTTAAAAGTCGATTGTTTAATTGCATTTTTTTCAGGGTTTTTAGTTTTTGTCATTTTTTATATTTAATTTGGGCATTTTTCAATTTTTTTATTTTCACAGTTTGACAGTTTTATTTTTTTAAATTTTCTAGTTTTTGTTATTTTTTATATTGTAAAATTGTCAGTTTTTTCATAAAATTTTGTCATTTTTCTTGTTTAGTTTATTTTTTAATTGTCAGTTTTTTTTATTTTTTACAGTTTAATTTTGGGCATTTTGCTATTTTCGTCGTTTGATATTGTAAAAATTGTCAGTTAATCCCTAACATTTTGTCGTTTTTCTTTGGGTTAAATCTTTTTTGAATTGGGGAAAGTTTTTCATTTTCATAGTTTCATTGTGTTTAATTTGCTAGTTTTTTCGTCAGGTTTTAAATTTTTTAAAAAATTCGGGTTGGGCCCAAATTTCATTTTGTCAGGTTGTTAGTTTTAGTCAATTCATTTGTAAATTTTTTTCATTTTGGGCAATTTTTTCATTTTCACAGTTTGGGCAGTTTGATTTTGTTAATTTGCCCGGGTTTTTGTTAGTTTGATATTTTAATATTGTCCCGTTTGTCAAAAACATTTTTTCGTTTGGGGGGTTTGGGTTTTAAATTTTTTTTTAAGTTGTCTGTTTTTCCCTTTTTACCTTTTTAATTTTTTTCAATTTGCTTTGTTTTTCGTCATTTTTTATTGTTAAATGTCCGATTTTTCAAATTTCATTTTGTCAGGGGTTGGGGGGTTTTAAATTTTCTTCATATTTTTAAATTTTTTTCATTTTTTTCCCGATTTTTTATTTTCAAAAGTTTTTACCCGTTCATTTTGTCAAAATTTCTAGTTTTCTTTAGTTTGTTTTTGGGAAGAAAGTTTTGATTGTCCCAATTTTCATTTTTTCAGGGGTTTTAGGGCTTTTGTCCATTTTCAATTGTAAGTTTTTTCATTTTTTCAATTTTTATTTTCACAGTTGAAAATTTTTATTTTTTTTAATTTGGGGTAGTTTTTGTTAGTTTTTTAAAATTGTAATATTGTCAGTTTTTTCAAAAACTTTTTTCAGTTTGCTTGATTTTTTCCCTTTTTTTAAATTTTATTTTTCATTTTCACAGTTTCATTTTGTCAATTTCTAAAATTTTGTCAGTTTTTTTTTTAAGAAAGTCAGATTTTTAATTTCATTTTGTCAGTTTGTTGTTTTAGGGCTTTTTCCCTTTTGTAAGTTTTCCTATTGTCAGTTTTTTTATTTTAACCTTTTGTCCCGTTTTTATTTTGTTTTAATTTTTTTAGTTTTTTGTTAGTTTTATATTTAAAAATTGTCCCGTTTGTCATTAAAATTTTGTCATTTTGCTTGTTTTTGTCCCTTTTCAAGTTTTTCAGTTTTTCAATTTCACAGTTTCATTTTGTCAAAAATTTCTAGTTTGCGTCAGTTTTATTTTGGTAAGAATGTCTGATTTGGGCAATTGCATTTTGTCAGGGGGGTTAGTCTTGTCCCTTTCCCCTATTGTAAGTTTTTCATTTTTGTCGATTTTCTTTTTACAAAATTTTATTTTTTTTTAAAATTTTCTAGTTTTTTGTCAGTTTTTATATTGTAATATTTTGTGGGAGTTTGTTAGTCTTAGTCATTTTTATATTGTAAGTTTGTCATGTTTTCAGATTTTCATTTTTACAGTTTCATTTTGTTAATTTGCTAGTTTTTTTTCCCTCAGTTTTTTTATTTTAATATTGTCATTTGTCCCAAAAACATTTTTTCAGTTTTTGCTTGTTGTAAACATTTTCAAAATTTAAAGTTTTTTTTTTTTTTATTTTTCCCCAGTTTCATTTTGTCAATTTTGCTTGTTTTCGGTAAAATTTTATATTGTAAGAATGTCAGATTTTCAATTGGGATTTTGTCCGGGTTTTTAGTTATGTCATTTTTATATTTTAAGTTTGTCATTCTGTCAGTTTTTTTTATTTTTACAGTTTGACAGTTTTTTATTTTGTTAAATTTTTCTATTTTTGTTAGTTTTATATTGTAATATTGTTTAGTTTGGGCATTAACTTTTTTTAGTTTTCTTGTTTTAAAATCCCTTTTTTTAAAATTTTTCATTTTTTAATTTCCCCGTTTCGGGGGGAAATTTTCTTTGTTTGGGGTCCCGTTTGGGGTATCGTAATATTTCATTTTTTCAAAAACATTTTTTTCTGTTTTCTTGAAATTAAGGGCTTTTTCAAAAATTTTATGGTTTTTTAGTTTCACGGTTTTTATTTTGTCCAATTTTCTAGTTTTTTTGTCATTTGAAATTTTAAGAATGTCCCGATTTCCAAATTTCATTTTGTCAGGTTTTTTTGTTTTTTTTCATTTTCATATTTTTAAATTTTTTCATTTTGTCGATTTTCATTTTTAAAAGTTTGACAGTTACATTTTTCCTTTTTGGGTAGTTTTCGTCATTTTATATGGTAAAATGTCTGATTGGGCATTGCATTTTGTTTAGTTGTTGTCTTTTGTCATTTCCATATTGTAAGTTTTCATTTTGGGCAATTTTCATTTTTACATTTTTTTTTTGTTAATTTTTTCAGTTTTTCGGGGGGCAAATTTGAAAATTGTAATTTTGTGTAGGTTTTTTTATCTTAGTCCCTTTTCCCTATTGTAATTTTGGGCATTTTTTTCAGATTTTCATTTTCAAAAGTTTCATTTTGTTAAATTTTTCTAGTTTTCGTCAGTTTTTTATATTGGGAAATTGTCATTTGTCAAAAACCCTTTTTTTCATTTTTCTTGTTTTTAGTCATTTTCAAATTTAAAAATTTTTTATTTTCAAATTTTTAAAATTTTTTCAATTTTTTCCCAAATTTTTTTCTTCCCGGTTTTATATTGTAATAAGGGCAATTGCAATTGATTTTTTCAGGTTGTTAGTTTTTTATTCTTTTTAAAGTAGTCAGTTTTTCATTTTTACAGTTTCATTTTGTCAATTTGCTAGTTTGCGTCAGTTTGATATTGTAAGAATGTCAGATTGTTAATAACATTTTGTCAGTTTGCTTGTTTAAGTCATTTTCAAGTTGTCAGTTTTTCATTTTCACAGTTTCATTTTGACAATTTATAGTTATCGTCATTTTGATTTTGTAAGAATGTCAGATTGTCATTAACATTTTGTCAGTTTGCTTGTTTTAGTCATTTTCAAGTTATCAGTTTTTCAATTTCACAGTTTCATTTTGTCAATTTGCTAGTTTGCGTCAGTTTGATATTGTAATATTGTCAGATTGTCAATTGCATTTTGTCAGGTTGTTAGTTTTAGTCATTTTCACATTGTAAGTTTGTCATTTTGTCAGTTTTTCATTTTCACAGTTTGACAGTTTGATTTTGTTAATTTGCTAGTTTTCGTTAGTTTGATATTGTAATATTGTCAGTTTGTCAATAACATTTTGTCAGTTTGTTAGTTTTAGTCATTTTCAAATTGTATGTTTTTCATTTTCACAGTTTCATTTTGTCATTTGCTACTTTTCGTCAGTTTTTATTTTATAAGAATGTCAGATTGTCAATTGCCTTTAGTCAGGTTGTTTTGTTTTATTTCAATTTCCATATTGTTAGTTTGTCATTTTGTCAGATTTTTCATTTTCACAGTTTCATTTTGTTAATTTGCTAGTTTTCGTCAGTTTGATATTGTATATTGTCAGATTGTCAATTGCATTTTGTCAGGTTGTTAGTTTTCTTTTCAAATTGTAATTGTTATTTTGTCAGATTTAGATTTTCACTGTTTGACAGTTTGATTTTGTTAATTTGCTAGTTTTGCGTTATTTGGTGTGTTGATTGTCAATTTCATTTTGTCAGTTTTGTCTTACATTTTTCATATTTAGCTTTTTTTTTGTCATATTTGTCATTTTTCCAATTTACAGTTTTCATTTTGTCAATTTGCTAGTTTTCAGTTTTGATATTGTAATATTGTCAGTTTGTCAATAACATTTTGTCTGTTTGCTTGATTAAGTCATTTTAAGTTGTAGTTTTTCATTATCACAGTTTCATTTTGTCATTTGCTAGTTTCGAGTCATTTTGATAAATTTTAATTGTTTGTTTTTTGTTTATTTTTTCATTTTTGCTTTGATAATCTTTTTCAATTTTCTTTTCATGTTTGACAGTTACATTTTGACAATTTCTAGTTTTCGTCATTTTGATATTTTTTAAGAATGTCAGATTGTCAATTGCATTTTGTCAGGTTGTTAGTCTTAGTCATTTCCATTTTTGTTAGTTTGTCATTTTGTCAGATTTTCATTTTCCCCAGTTTCATTTTTGTTTAATTTGCTAGTTTTCGTTTAGTTTGATATTGTAATATGTGTGTAGGTTGTAACTTTGTCATTTGCTATTTTAGTTTTCAAGTTGTCAGTTTTTCATTATTTAAAGTTTCATTTTGTCAATTTGCTAGTTTTTAGTCATTTTGATATTGTTAAAGTAATTGTTTTTTGCTAAATTTTGTCAGGTTTTGCTTTTAGTCATTTTCAAAATGCATATTTTTTTTTTCATTTTCACAGTTTCAATTTAACAATTTGCTAGTTTTCGTCAGTTTGATTTTTGTAATATTATTGTCAGTTTGTCAATAACATTTTGTCAGTGTTGATTTTTAAATTTTTTTCACATTGTTATTTTTAGTTTTTTCCCGTTTTATAGTTACATTTTGTCAATTTGCTAGTTTTCGTCAGTTTGATTTGGTAAGAATGTCCTGATTGTCAATTGCATTTTGTCAGGTTGTTAGTTTTTAGTCATTTTCATATTGGAAGTTTGTCATTTAGTCAGATTTTCATTTTCACAGTTTGACAGTTTGATTTTGTTAATTTGCTAGTGTTTCGTCAGTTTGATATTGTATATTTGTCAGTTTGTCAATAACATTTTGTCAGTTTGCTTGTTTAATCATTTTTAAGTTATCTGTTTTTCATTTTCACAATTTCATTTTGTCATTTGCTAGTTTTCTTCAGTTCGATATTGTAAAAATGTCAGATTGTCAATTGCATTTTGTCAGGCTGTTAGTTTTAATCATTTTCATATTGTAAGTTTGTCATTTTGTCAAGTTTTCATTTTCACAGTTTGACAGTTTGATTTTGTTAATTTGCTAGGTTTTCGTCAGTTTGATATTGTAATATGGTCAGTTTGTCAATAACATTTTGTCAGGTTGCTTGTTTAAGTCATTTTTCAAATTACGTTTTCATTTTCACATTTCATTTTGTCAATTTGCTAGTTTACTTCAGTTTGATTTTGTAGAATGTCAGATTGTTTAATTGCATTTTGTCAGGCTGATAGACTTAATCATTTTCATATTGTAAGTTTGTCATTTAGTCAGTTTTTCATATTCACAGTTTGACAGTTGATTTTGTTTATTTGCTAGTTTTTTGTCAGTTTGATTTGTAAATATGTCTGTTGTCAATAACATTTTTGTCAGTTGTTTGTTTAAATCATTTTTTTTAAAGGTTGTCAGTTTTTTCATTTTCACAGTTTTTATTTTCATTTTGCAGTTTTGTAGTTTGATTTTTGTAGAATGTCGTTGTTTGATTTTTGTAATTTTAGTTTTTATTACATTTTCAGTTGTTTTTTTAGTCATTTTATGTCAGTTTTTCATTTTCACAGTTTCATTTTTGTAAATTTGCTAGTTTTCTTCAGTTTGATATTGTAATATTGTCAGTTTGTCAATAACATTTTGTCAGGTTGTTAGTTTTAGTCATTTTTATATTGTCAGTTTGTCATTTTGTCAGATTTTCATTTTCTCAGTTTGACAGTTACATTTTGTCAATTTGCTAGTTTTCGTCAGTTTGATTTGGTAAGAATGTCTGATTGTCAATTGCAAATGAATAAAACTAACAACCTGACAAAAGGCAATCGACAATCTGACATTCTTACAAAATCAAACTGACGAAAACTAGCAAATTGACAAAATGAAACTGTGAAAATGAAAACTAAAACTTGAAAATGACCCAAAACAAGCAAACTGACAAAATGTTAAATGAAAAACTGACAATATGACAAACTTACAATAAGAAAATGACTAAAACTAACAAACTGACAAAATGCAATTGACAATCTGACATTCTTACAATATCAAACTGACGAAAACTAGCAAATTGACAAAATGAAACTGTGAAACTGTGAAAATGAAAATCTGACAAAATAACAATGTGAAAAAGAATAAAACAAACAACGTGACAAAATGCAATATTGTAAGTTTGTCATTTTGTCAGATTTTCATTTTCACACTTTGACAGTTTCATTTTGTTAATTTGCTAGTTTTCGTTAGTTTGATATTGTAATATTGTCATATTGTCAATTGCATTTTGTCAGGTTGTTAGTTTTAGTCATTTTATTCATATTGTAAGTTTGTCATTTTGTCAGTTTTTCATTTTCACAGTTTGACAGTTTGATTTTGTTAATTTTCTAGTTTTCGTTAGTTTGATATTGTAATATTGTCAGTTTGTCAATAACATTTTTTTTATTTGTTTTTTAAGTCATTTTTAAGTTGTCTGTTTTTTATTTTTCCCTTTCTTTTTGTCAAATTTTCAGTTTTTTGTAGTTTTTATATTTTTAAATGCAGATTGTCAATTGCTTTTTTCAGGGTTTTTAGTTTTAGTCTTTTTTATATGTAATTTTTTCATTTTTCAGTTTTTCATTTTTACAGTTTTTACAGTTTGATTTTGTTTTGCTAGTTTTCGTTAGTTTGTTTTAAAAATGTCTTTTTTCAAAAACTTTTGTCAGTTTTTCTTTTTAGTCATTTCAAGTTGCAGTTTGTCATTTTCACAGTTTCATTTTTTCATTTTGCTAGGTGCGTCAGTTTGATATTGTAATTTATAGTTTGTCAAAAACATTTTGCAGTTTGTTGATTTAAGTCTTTTTCGAAATTTTATGTTTTTTTATTTTCATATTTTTATTTTTTCAATTTGCTAGTTTTCGTCAGTTTGATTTTTTAAAAGTCAGATTGTCCCAATTTATTTTGTCGGGTTTTTAGTTTTATCATTTTTATATTGAAGTTTGTCATTTTGTCAGTTTTTCATTTTTACATTTGAAGTTTGATTTTGTTAATTTGCTAGTTTTCGTTAGTTTGATTTGTAATATTTTCAGTTTGTCAATAACATTTTGTCATTTGCTTGTTTAAGTCATTTTTAAATTGTCTGTTTTTCATTTTCACAGTTTCATTTTTTTCAATTTGCTAGTTTTCTTCAGTTTTATTTTTAAGAATGTAGATTGTAATTTCATTTTTTCAGGCTTTAGTTTTTTTCATTTTCATATTGTAAGTTTTTCATTTTGTCAATTTTCATTTAAAAGTTTTTACAGTTACATTTTTTCAAATTTCTAGTTTTTTTTCATTTGATTTTGGGAAAATGCTGATTGTCAATTGCATTTTGTCAGGTTTTTTGTTTTATCATTTTTTATTTTAAATTTTTCATTTTTTTCAGTTTTCATTTTCACATTTGACAGTTTTTATTTTTTTAATTTGCTATTTTCGTTAGTTTATATTGAATATTTTCAGTTTGTCATTAAATTTTTTCTTTGCTTGTTTAGTCCTTTTCAAGTTGTCAGTTTTTCATTTTCACAGTTTCATTTTTTTCAATTTTCTAGTTTTCGCGTTTGATTTGTAAAAAGTCAGATTGTCAATTTCTTTTTTCGTTGTTGTTTTTTTTTTTCACTTGTTAGTTTGTCATTTTGTCAGATTTTTATTTTTAAAGTTTTACAGTTACATTTTTTCAATTTGTGTTTTGTCAGTTTTATTTTTGGGAAGAATTCTGATTGTCAATTGCATTTTTTTCAGGTTTTTAGTCTTATCCCCTTTTTTTATTTTAATTTTTTCATTTTGTCAGATTTTTATTTTCACAGTTTGACAGTTTCATTTTGTTAAATTTTCTATTTTTTGTCATTTGATATTTTAATATTGTCGTTTGTCAATAAAAATTTTTTCATTTGCTTTTTGTAATCTTTCAAATTAAAAATTTTTTATTTTCACAGTTTTCATTTTTCAATTTGTAGTTTTGTCAGTTTTTAAAATTTTTTAGAATGTCGTTTCAATTGCATTTTGTCAGGTTGTTATTTTTTTCATTTCTATTGTAAGTTTTTCATTTGTCAGATTTTTATTTTTACAGTTTGACAGTTACATTTTTTCAAATTTCAGTTTTTGTCAGTTTTTATTTGGGAAAAATGTATGATTGTCAATTGCATTTTTTCAGGGTTTTTAGTCTTAGTCATTTTTTATTTTAAGTTTGTCATTTGTCAGTTTTCATTTTCACATTTTGACAGTTTCATTTTTTTAATTTGCTATTTTCGTTTGTTTTATATTGAATTTTCAGTTTTTTCAAAAACATTTTTTCAGTTTGGTTTAAACATTTTCAAATTAAAAGTTTTTCATTTTCAAATTTTATTTTTTCAATTTTTCTAGTTTTGACAGTTTTATTTGTTAGAATGTCAATTGTTAATTGCATTTTTTCAGGGTTTTTATTTTTTGCATTTTTTATATGTAAGTTTGTCTTTTGTCAGTTTTTTATTTCACTTTGACAGTTTGATTTTGTTTTTTGTGTTTTTGTTAGTTGATTTGTAATTTGTCAGTTTTCAATACATTTTGTCAGTTTGCTTGTTTAAATCATTTCAAGTTTCAGTTTTTTATTTTTACAGTTTCATTTTTCATTTGCTAGTTTTGCGTCTTTGATATTGAATATTTTCAGTTTTAAACAATAACATTTTTTCAGTTTGTGATTAAATCTTTTTCGAATTGAGTTTTTCATTTTCATAGTTTCATTTTTTCAAATTTTCTAGTTTTCGTCATTTTATTTTTTAAGAATGTCAGATTGTCAAATTTCATTTTGTCAGGTTGTTTGTTTTTATCAATTCTATTGTAAGTTTGTCATTTTGTCAGTTTTTTTTTTTCATAGTTTGACAGTTTGATTTTGTTATTTGCAGTTTTTTTTTAGTTTGATTTTGTAAAATTTTTCAGTTTGTCAAAAACATTTGCTTTGCATGTTTTTGTCTTTTAAGTTTTCTGTTTTTCATTTTTTACAGTTTCATTTTTTCATTTGTAGTTTTCGCAGTTTGGGTATTGTTAAATTTCAGATTTTTCATTGCATTTTTTCAGGTTGTTAGTTTTTTGTCATTTCAATTTGTAATTTGTCATTTGTCAGTTTTTTATTTTTTACGTTTGCATTTTTATTTTGTTAATTTTCTATTTAAAGTTAGTTTTTATATTGTAATATTTCAGTTTGTCAATAACATTTTGTCAGTTTGCTTGTTTTAGTCATTTTCAAATTGTATTTAGTTCATTTTCACAGTTTCATTTGGGGGGATTTTTCTAGTTTGCGTCAGTTTATATTGTATATTATCAGTTTGTCAAACATTTTGTCAGTTTTTCTTTTTAATCCCTTTTTTGAATTGTATGTTTTTTTATTTTTATAGTTTCATTTTGAATTTGCTAGTTTTCGTCATTTGATTTTTTAAAAATGTCAGATTTTCCATTGCATTTTGTCAGGTTGTTATATTAAGTCATTTTTATATTTTAAGTTTGTCATTTTGTCAGTTTTTCATTTTCACAGTTTTACAGTTTGTTTTGTTAATTTGTAGTTTTCGGGGTTTGTTTGATATTGTAAAATTTTCGTTTGCAAAACTTTTTTCATTTGCTTGTTTTAGTCATTTTTAATTGTCTGTTTTTCTTTTCACGTTTCTTTTGTCAATTTCTAGTTTTCTTTGTTTTTATTTTGTAAAAAATTCAGATTGTCAAATTTAATTTTTTCAGGCTGTTATTTTATCATTTTTATATTTTTTAGTTTGTCATTTTGTCAGATTTTCATTTTCACAGTTTGACTTACATTTTGTCAATTTTCTAGTTTTTGCAGTTTGATTTTTGTAAGAATGTCAGATTGTCAAATTTATTTTTGTCAGGGTTTTGTTTTATTCATTTTCACATTGTTGTTTGTCATTTTGTAGATTTTCATTTTTACAGTTGACATTACATTTTTTCAATTTTTCTTTTTCGTCAGTTTTTATTTTTTAGAATGTCCCGATTGTCAATTGCATTTTGTCGGTTGTTTCTTAGCATTTTCATATTGTAAGTTTTTTCATTTTTCAATTTTATTTTTTCCCTTGCAGTTTCATTTTTTTAATTTGCTAGTTTTCGCAGTTTGATATTGAATATTTTTCATTTGTCATAAATTTGTCAGTTTGCTTTTTGTAATCTTTTTAAATTAAAGTTTTTCATTTTCAAATTTTATTTTTTCAAATTTCTAGTTTTTTGTCAGTTTTATATTGTTAGAAAGTCGATTGTTAATTGCATTTTGTCAGGTTTTGTTTTTGTTTTTTAGAAGGGCTTTTTTTATTTTTTTTTTTTGGGGAAAAAAGGGGGGAAGAAGGGGGTTTTAATTTTCATTTTTTCAGGGTTTTTTACATTTCAATTTAAGTTTTCATTTTGTCAATTTTCCCTTTTTTCAGTTTTGTTTTTTTAATTTTCTGTTGTTATTTATTTGAATTTGTCAGTTTTTTTAAATTTTGTCATTTCTTTTTTAGTTTTCATTGTCATTTTTCTTTTTACAGTTTTCATTTTTTATTTTTCTAGTTTTCGTTTTGTTTGAAAATTTTCAGTTTGTCAAAAACATTTTTCATTTGCTTGTTAAGTCTTTTTTAATTTGTTTTTTCATTTTCAAGTTTCATTTTTTGTTTTTTTGCATTTTGTTAGTTTATTTTGTAAATTTTCAGTTTTTCAATCATTTTGTCAGGTTGTTTTTTTTTTATTTCTTTTCAATTTTAAGTTTTCATTTTGTTTTAGTTTTTTCATTTTTTCAAGTTTGCATTTTTTATTTGTTTTTCTTTTTTTTTTAAATTTTTATTTTGTAATTTTTTTTTCCAGTTTGACATTACATTTTTTTCCTTTTTTTTTCTTTTTTTTTAAAAATCTTTTAAGTTTTGGGTTTTTTTTTCATTTTTTTAAAGTTTTTTTGTCATTTTTTATTTTCCTTTCAGTTTTATTTTTTCAATTTGCTAGTTTGGGCAGTTTAATTTTGGGAAATGTCGTTTTTTCAAAAACATTTTGTCAGTTTTTTTTTTAAATCTTTTAAATTGATGTTTTTCATTTTCAAGTTTCATTTTTTAATTTGCTAGTTTTTTGTAGTTTTTATTTTGTAAAGTCAGTTGTCAAATTCATTTTTTTCATTGTTGTTTTATTTATTTTTCCCAAATTTTTCATTTTTTTTCATTTTCACAGTTTCATTTTGTAATTTTCTAGTTTTCGTCATTTAAATTTTTTAAATGTCGATGTCAATTGCATTTTGTCAGGGTTTTTAGTTTTATTTATTTTCATATTGTAAGTTTGTCATTTTGGTCAGATTTTCATTTTCACAGTTTTCAGTTCTTTTGTATTTTTAGTTTTCGTCAGTTTGATTTGGGAAATTTATGATTGTCAATTTCTTTTGTCGGTTTTGTTTATCATTTTCAATTTAAATTTGTCATTTTTCAGTTTCATTTTCAATTTTCAGTTTCATTTTGAATTGGTTTAGGAGTTTTTATTGGAAATTTTCAGTTTGTTAAATTTTTCATTTTTTTTTTTAAATTTTCAAAATTGTTTTTCATTTTCAAAATTCATTTTGTCAAAATTTTTGGGTTTTTGTCAGTTTGATTTGTAGAAGTAGATTTTTAATTGCATTTTTTTCGGTTGTTATTTATCATTTTCATATTTTAAATTTGTCATTTTTTTTTATTTTTTATTTTCAATTTACAGTTTTATTTTGTTAATTTGCTATTTTTGTTATTTGATATTGTAATATTTCAGTTTGTCAATAATTTTGTCGTTTGCGGGTTTAAATCATTTTCAATTTATTTTTCATTTTTTTTTCATTTTTCCTTTTGCTTTTCGTCAGTTTGAATTGTTTTTAGAAAAAAAATTTTTCAGTTTTTTATTGCTTTTTTAAGGTTTTTATTTTAGTTTTATTTTTCAAATTTTTAAGTTTGTTTTTGTGTCAGTTTTTCATTTTTTCAATTTTCAACAAGTTTGACGTTTTTATTTTGTTTAATTTTGTTTTTTTTTTGTAGTTTTGATTTGTTTTAATATTGTTTGTTTGTCAATAACATTTTGTCAGTTTGCTTGTTTAAGTCTTTTAAATTTTGTTTTTCATTTTACGTTTCATTTTGTCATTTTGCTATTTGGGGCGTTTGATATTGTTTAAATGTCAGTTTCAATTCTTTTTTCAGGGTTTTGTTAAGTCTTTCAAATTGAAGTTTTCATTTTCATTTTTCTTTTTTAATTTGCAGTTTGATTTTGATTTTTAAATGTTGTTTGTATTGTTTTTGTCATTTTTTAAATTTTTCGTTTTTGTTTTGCTTTTGTCAGTTTTTTTATTTTTTACAGTTTTTTTTTGTATTTTTCTAGTTTGGAGGTTTTATATTGTATATTTCTTGTCAAAAACATTTTGTCAGTTTCTTGTTAAGTCTTTTTTAATTGTTGTTTTTCATTTTTCAAGTTTCTTTTTCAATTTGTATTTCGTCAGTTTGATTTTTAAAAATGTCAGATTGTCAAATTTCATTTTTTCAGGTTTTTTAGTTTTTAGTCATTTTTAATTGTAAGTTTTATTTTTCATTTTTTATTTTCACAGTTTTACATTTTATTTGTTTTTTGCTTTTTGTTTGTTTGATATTGTAATTTTTTTTTTTGTTTTTCAATAACATTTTGCAGTTTTCTTGTTTTAGTCATTTTTAATTTTCGTTTTTATTTTTAAGTTTTATTTTGCATTTTTTAGTTTTTTCAGTTTTATTGTAAATTCAGTTGTCAATCTTTTGTCGGTTTGTTTTTTTTTTAAGTTTTTTTCATTTTTTAGTTTTTTATTTTTAAGTTTCTTAAATTTTTTCAATTTCTAGTTTTTTCATTTTTATTTTTAAGATGTCATTGTCAATTTCTTTTGTCAGGTTGTTTGTTTTAGGCATTTTTTTATTGTAAGTTTGTCTTTTTTCATTTTTCATTTTTTACATTTTTACAGTTTGATTTTTTAATTTGTAGTTTTTGTTAGTTTGATATTGTAAAATTGTCTTTGTCATAACATTTGTCAGTTTGCTTGTTTAAATCATTTTTAAGTTGTCTTTTTTTTATTTTTACATTTTATTTTTCAATTTTTAGTTTTTTCAGTTTAAAATTTTTAATTTTCAGTTTTTCAAAAACTTTTTTCATTTGTTTTAATTCTTTTCAAAATTTTATGTTTTTTTATTTTTACAAATTTCATTTTTTCAATTTTTTATTTTCACAGTTTGAATTTTAAATTTTGTAATTTGCTAGTTTTCGTAGTTTTTATTTGGGAAATGTTGTTTTTCTTCATTTTGTCATTTTTTTGTTTAGTCATTTTCAAAAATTGTCAGTTTTTCATTTTTACACATTTCATTTTGTTATTTGCAAAATTTCGTCCCGTTTATATTGTATATTGTCAATTTGTCAAAAAATTTTGTCAGTTTGCTTGTTTAAACTTTTTAAAAAAATTTTTCTTTTCAAAATTTTTATTTTGTCAATTTGCAGTTTTGTCATTTTTTTTGTTAGAATGTCAGATTGTTAATTTCTTTTTTCAGGTTGTTAGTTTTATCTTTTTAATTGTAAATTTGTATTTTGTCAGTTTTTTTTTTACAGTTTGACATTTATTTTGTTAAATTTCTAGTTTTGTTAGTTTTGAAGAATTTGTTTTTTAAAAACATTTTGTCAGTTTTGGCTTGTTTGTATTTTTCATTGTCAGTTTTCATTTTTACAGTTTTATTTTTTTTTTGCTAGTTTTGTCAGTTTTTTATTTAATTTGTCATTTCAATAACATTTTGGGTTTTTTCTTGTTAATCTTTTTAATTTAGTTTTTCATTTTCAATTTTTATTTTGTCAATTTTTATTTTGGGAATTTTATTTGTAAAAATGTCAGATTGTAATTGCATTTTGTCAGGTTGTTATTTTTTGTCAATTTTTATTGTAATTTTTTCATTTTTTGTTTTTTTATTTTCACAGTTTGACATTTGATTTTGTTTAAATTTTCTATTTTGTTAGTTTGATATGTAATATTTCAGTTTTTCCCAAAAAATTTTTTTCAGTTTGCTTGTTTAATCATTTTTAAGTTGTCGTTTTTCATTTACAGTTTCTTTTCAATTTTTTATTTCGTCGTTTGATATTTTTAAATTAATTGTCAGTTTTTCATTTTATTTGTCCCCTTTCTATTTAAGGCTTTTTCGTTTTTATTTTCCCTTTACGTTTTATTTTTTATTGTATTTTTGTTAGTTTATTTGTAAATTTTCAGTTGTCAATCATTTGTCAGTTTGTTGTTTTTTGTTTTTAATTCATTTTTTTTTTAAGTTTCATTTTGTTTTTTAGTTTTCATTTAATGAATTTACAGTTTTTAAAAAATTTTTTTATTTGCTTTTTGTTTTTCGTTTTAAGTTTTTTTTTTATATTTCATTTTTTCAATTTCATTTGTCATTTGATTTTGTTCAAGTCAATTTTTTTAGGTTTTTGTTTTTTAATTTTTTAATTTAATTTGTCATTTGCTTTTTTTTCCGTTTCAGTTTGATTTTGTTAATTTTAGTTTTTTTTTTTTTGATTTGTTTGTAGTTTTAAAACATTTTTCATTTTGTTTTGTCATTTTTGTTTTTTTTTCATTTTACAGTTTATTTTGAATTTGCTATTTTTTTAGTTTTTATTTTTTTAAATGTCAATTTTTCATCATTTTGTCGGTTTGTTTTTTTTCATTTTAGTTGTCATTTTTTCAAAATTTTTTTTCACAGTTTCATTTTTTCAAATTTTCTAGTTTTCTCAGTTTGATTTTTAAGAAAGTCAGATTGTCATTGCATTTTTTCAGTTGTTCGTTTTTTTTATTTTTACATTGTTAGTTTGTCATTTTTTTCAGTTTTTATTTTTAAATTTGACAGTTAATTTTGTCAATTTGCTAGTTTTCGTCAGTTTGATTTTGGTAAGAATGTCTGATTGTCAATTTCATTTTGCAGGTTGTTAGTCTTAGTCATTTCATTTGTAAATTTGTCCCTTTTAATTTTCATTTTCAAGTTTGACAGTTTCATTTTTTTAATTTGTAGTTTTCGTCAGTTTTGGGTATTGTAATATTGTCTTTTGTCAATAACATTTTGTCAGTTTGCTTGTTGTAACATTTTTAAATTAAAAAAATTTTTCTTTTCAAAATTTATTTGTCAATTTCTAGTTTTCTCAGTTTGATATTGTTAGAATGTCAGATTGTTAATTGCTTTTGCAGGTTGTTAGTTTTATCATTTTCATATTGTAAATTTTTCATTTTGTCTTTTTTTATTTTCACAGTTTGACAGTTTTATTTTGTTTAATTGCTAGTTTTTTTTTAGTTTGATATTGTTAATTGCATTTGTCAATAACATTTTGTCATTTCTTTTTTAGTCTTTTTTAAGTTGTCGTTTTTTATTTTTACAGTTTATTTTTGTCATTTTTTTAGTTTGCGTCAGTTTTTTTGTAATATTTTCAGTTAATCAATAACATTTTTTTCAGTTTTCTGATTAAGTTTTTTCGAATTTTATGTTTTTTTATTTTCATAGTTTTATTTTTTCAATTTGCTAGTTTTTGTCAGTTTTATTTTTTTAAGAAGTCAGATTGTCAATTTCATTTTGTCAGGGGGGGTTTTTAGTTTTAGTCATTTTCAAATTTTTAGTTTGTCATTTTGTCAGTTTTTATTTTCACAGATTGACAGTTTTGATTTTTAATTTTCTAGTTTTCGTTAGTTTAATTGTAATATTTTCAGTTTTTCAAAAACTTTTTCAGTTTGCTTGTTTTAGTCTTTTTAAATTTCAGTTTTTTATTTCACAGTTTCATTTTGTCATTTTGCTAGTTTGCGTCAGTTTTTATGTAAAATTTTAGTTTGTCAAAACATTTTGCATTTGCTTATTAAAAATCTTTTTCGAAATTTTATGTTTTTCATTTTCTAGTTCATTTTTTCAATTTGCTAGTTTTCGTCAGTTTTATTTTGTAAGAAAGTAGATTGTCAATTGCATTTTGTCAGGTTTTTTAGTTTTTGTCATTTTAATATTGTAAGTTTTTCATTTTTTCAGTTTTCATTTTCACAGTTTGACGTTTTTATTTTTTTATTTTTAGTTTTCGTTTTTTGATATTGTAATATTGTCAGTTTGTCAATAACATTTTGTCAGTTTGCTTGTTTAAGTCATTTTTAAGTTTGTCTTTTTTTCATTTTCACAGTTTTCATTTTGTCAATTTGCTAGTTTTTCTTCGTTTATTTTGTAAGAATTCAGATTTTATTGCATTTTTTCAGGGTGTTAGTTTTATTTATTTTCATATTGTAAGTTTGTCATTTTGCAGTTTTTATTTTAAAAGTTTGACAGTTTCATTTTTTCAATTTTTTAGTTTTTTTCAGTTTTGATTTTGGGAAGAATGTCTGATTGTCATTGCATTTTTGTCAGGTTTTTTTTGTTTTTGTCATTTTCTTATTGTAAGTTTTTGTCATTATGTCAGTTTTTCATTTTCACAGTTTGACTTTTTCATTTTGTTAATTTCAGTTTGTTTGTTTGATATTGTAATTTGTCAGTTTGTCAAAATTTTTTTTTTTTTTTTTTAATTGGAAAGAGAAGGGGGGGTTTTAAAATTTAAATTTTGTCCATTTTTTCTTTTTTTTAAATCTTTTTCAAATTGTAGTTTTTATTTTTTACAGTTTCATTTTGTCAATTTGCTAGTTTTCGTCATTTATTTTGTAAAATGTCAGTTTTTTTAATCATTTTTCAGTTTTTTGTTTTATTTTTTTTCAATTGTATTTTTTTTTCAATTTCACAGTTTTTCATTTTGCAATTTGCTAGTTTTTGTCAGTTTTATTTGAAGAATGTCGATTGTCAATTTCATTTTGTCGGTTGTTAGTTTATATTTTCAATTTAATTTGTCATTTGTCAATTTTCATTTTCACAGTTTGAAGTTTCATTTTTTTAATTTTCAGTTTTCTCGTTTGATTTGTAAATTTTCTTTTTCAAAAATTTTTCATTTTTTTTGTTTATTTTAAAAATTAAAAATTTTTCATTTTTAAGTTTCATTTTGTCAATTTTTTTTCCAGTTTGAAAGTTTAAAATTCAAATTTTTATTTTTTCAGGTTTTGTTTTTTATTTTATATTGTAATTTTTTTTTGTTTTTATTTTTGTTTCATTACATTTTGGTCAGGGTTTTTTTCTTTTTTTGGAAAATTTATTTTCAATTATTTTTTTTTTTTCCACATTTTCTTTTAATTTTTATTTTGTCAGTTTTATTTTAAGAATTCTTTGTTAATTTTTATTTTCGGGTTTTTGTTTTATTTATTTCATTTTAAATTTGTCAGTTTGGTTGAAAATTTTTTAAATTAAAAATTTTTCATTTTAAAACTTTTGCAAATTTTAGTTTTTTGTCATTTTTATTTGTAGAATGTAGATTGTTTTAAATTTCTTTGTCAGGTTGTTGTTTTAGTCATTTTCATATTGTAAGTTTGTCATTTTTTCAGTTTTTATTTTTACATTTGACAGTTTTTTTTTTGTTAATTTGCTAGTTTTTGTTAGTTTATATTGTAATATTTTCAGTTTGTCAATAAAATTTTGTCAGTTTTGCTTGTTTTTAATCATTTTTAATTTAGTTTTTCCTTTTCATTTTCATTTTGTCATTTTTCAGTTTCGTCAGTTTTATATTGTTAGGGAAAAATTTTTTAGTTGTTTTAATTTTTTTAATTTTGTTTTTTAGTTTGTTATTTTTTAAATTTTTATTTTCCATTTTTTGTAAGTTTGTCAAAAAATTTTGGGCATTTTTTATTTTCAAGTTTTGAAGTTTGATTTTGTTTTTTTTTGTTTTTGGTTTTTTGTTTTTTTGGGTTTTTATTTAATATTGCATTTGTCATTAAAATGTCAGTTTGCTGTTTTATCATTTTAAGTTGTCAGTTTTTTTAATTTTTCAGTTTCTTTTTTTCAATTTTCTAGTTTTCGTCGTTTTATATTGTAATATTGTCAGTTTGTCAAAAACATTTTTTCGTTTTTCTTGATTAAATCTTTTTCAAAATTTTATGTTTTTTTAGTTTTTACGTTTCATTTTGTCAATTTGCTGTTTTTTCAGTTTTATTTGTAAGAATGTCGATTTTTCAATTTCATTTTGTCAGTTTTTTTAGGTATTAGTTTATTTCATATTGTAAGTTTGTCATTTTTTCAGTTTTTTCCCTTTACATTTATTTTTTTTAATTTGCTATTTTCGTTATTTGATTTAATATTGTCATTTTTCAATAACTTTTTTCAGTTTGCTTTTTTTAGTATTTTTTAAATTGAAAATTTTTCATTTTTTAGTTTTCATTTTCACTTTTCATTTTGAATTTGCAGTTTTTGTTATTGATTTGTAAATTGTCAGTTGTCAATCAATTTTTTCGGGGTTTTTTTTTTTTTAATCATTTTAAAGTTGTCAGTTTTTTTATTATACAGTTTCTTTTGTAATTTGCTATTTTCATTTTTTATTGTAAAAATTGTTTGTTGTCAAAAACATTTTGTCTTTGCTTTTAATCTTTTTTAAATTGAGTTTTTCATTTTTACGTTTTTATTTTTCATTTTCTAGTTTCTCAGTTGATTTGTAAATGTCAGTTGTCAATTTCATTTTCAGGTTTTTTTTTATTTTTATTTTTTTATTTTGCAGATTTTAATTTTTACAGTTTGAAGTTACATTTTGTCAATTTGCTAGTTTTGTAGTTTGATTTGGGAAATGTTGTTGTCAATCATTTTTTCAGGTTTTTTGTTTTTTTTTAAGGGGCATTTTTCAGTTTTCATTTTAATTTTACGTTTTTATTTTTTTAATTTTCTAGTTTTGTCATTTGATATTGTAATTTGTGTTTTTTCAAAACATTTTGTCAGTTTTTCTTGGGTTTAATCTTTTTTAAAAGTTTTTTTTCCAAATTTTTCAATTCATTTTTGGGGAACAAAATTTTTTTTTTTTTTTTTTTTCTAGTAATTTTTCATTTTGATTTTTTTTTAAAGTTTTCAGGGTTTTTTTTAATTTTTCATTTTGTCAGTTTTTTATTTTATTTCATTTTCAAAAATTTTTAGTTTTGTTTTGATTTTAGGATTTTTTTTTTACAGTTTCATTTTTTTTTTGCTATTTGGCAGTTTGATTTTAAATTTCTTTTTCAATCATTTTTCAGTTTGTTAAATCTTTTTTCAATTTTAGTTTTCATTTTTAAATTTCATTTTCCAATTTTTTCAGTTTTTCTTTTTTAAAATGCAGTTTTTCAATTGATTTGTTTGTTAGTTTGTCATTTCATTTGAGTTTTTTTTTTGTAATTTTTTATTTTTCATTTTTCAGTTCATTTTTTCATTTGCTAGTTTTGTCAGTTTGATTTGGGAAAAATGTGATTGGGCAATTGCATTTTGTCAGGTGTTTGTTTTAGTCATTTCTTTTTGTAAGTTTGTCATTTGTCAGTTTTTTTATTTTCACAGTTTACAGTTTGATTTTGTTAAAATTTCTAGTTTTCGTAGTTTGATTTGTATATTGTCATTTTCAAAACATTTGTCAGTTTTTCTTGGTTAAATCTTTTCAAATTTTAGTTTTTTATTTTCACAGTTTTATTTGTCAATTTGCTAGTTTTTTGTCAGTTTTATTTTTTAAAAGTCGTGTCAATCATTTTGTCAGTTGGTTTTTATCTTTTCAATTGTAGTTTTTTATTTTTTAATTTTTATTTTCCAATTTGCTTAGTTTTCGTTTTCATTTGTTTTGTTAAATTTTGATTGTCAATTGCATTTTTTTCAGGTGTTTTTTTAGTCATTTTCATATTGAATTTGCATTTTGTCGTTTTTTATTTTTACAGTTTGACAGTTTTTATTTTTTTAAATTTTTTATTTTTGTCAGTTTTTAATTTTTAAAATGTCTTTGTCAATCATTTTTTTAGGTTGTTTTTTAATCATTTTAAAAAAAAGTTTTCATTTTTTTTTCCCCCCGTTTCTTTTTTAAATTTTTATTTTCGTATTTTTATTTTTTGAATGGGCAGTTTTTTCAAACTTTTGTCGGGTTTTTTGTTTTTTTTCTTTTTTTTAAATTTTAAGTTTTTTCATTTTTTCAATTTTTATTTTTCACAGTTTCCCGTTTTTTTTTTGTTAATTTGCTGTTTTGTCAGTTTTATATTTTATTTCATTTTCAAAAAATTTTTAGTTTGCTTTTGTAGATTTCAAAATTTTCATTTACAGTTTCATTTTTTCAAATTTTCTAGTTTTCTTTAGTTTGATATTTTAAATGTCAGTTTTTCAATTGCATTTTTTAGGTTTTTAGTTTAGTCATTTTCATATTGAAATTTGCATTTTGTCAGATTTTTATTTTCCAGTTTGACAGTTAAAATTTTTAAATTTTCTAGTTTTCGTATTTTATTTGAATTTGTCAGTTTGTCAAAACCCTTTTTTCATTTGTTTTTTTAACATTTTTAATTAGTTTTTTTATTTTTCCCGTTTCATTTTGTCAAATTTTTAGTTTTTCGTTTTAAGTTTGTTTGTAAAAATTTTTCAGGGTTTTTTAATCTTTTTCAAATTGTTGTTTTTTCATTTTCCCTTTTTTTTGAAATTTTTGTTTTTCCCCTTTTTTTTTTGGGGCAGATTTTTCATTTTAAGTTTTACATTTTCAAATTTTTTTTTTTGCTTTTGTTTTCCGGCAGTTAAATTTTTTAATTTTTTTTGTCGTTGTTTTAAATTTTTGTCAAGTTTTTTTCATTGTTGTTTTGTCATTTTCAATTGAAAAATTTTTTTTTCATTTTTTTCACAGTTTCATTTTTTTTTTAAATTTGTAGTTTTTCAGTTTGATATTGTAATTGTCAGTTTTTTTCATTTTTCATTTTTTTTTCCGGTTTTTTATTTTAAATTTTATTTTCAATTTATTTTTTAGTTTGTATTTTTGTCAGATTTTCATTTTTCACAGTTTGACAATTTTTAAATTTTGTTTTTTTTATTTGCTTTTTTTGTTTTTTAGTTTTTTAGTTTGAATTGTAATATTGCTTTGTCAATAACATTTGTCAGTTTGTTTGTTTTTGTCATTTTCAATTGTCATTTTTATTTCACAGTTTCATTTTGTCATTTGCTAGTTTGGTCCTTTTATATTGTATATTGTTTTGTCATAACTTTTGTCAGTTGCTTGATTAGTCTTTTTCAATTGTATGTTTTTTATTTTAAGTTTTTTTTAAAATTTTATTTCGCAGTTTGATTTTGTAAGAATGTCAGATTGTCAATTGCATTTTGTCAGGCTGTTAGTTTTAGTCATTTTCATATTGTAAGTTTGACATTTTGTCAGATTTTCATTTTCACAGTTTACATTTTCATTTGTTAATTTGCTAGTTTTCGTCAGTTTGATATTGTAATATTGTCAGTTTGTCAATAACATTTTGTCAGTTTGCTTGTTGTAATCATTTTTAAAATTGAAAGTTTTTCATTTTCACAGTTTCATTTTGTCAATTTGCTAGTTTTCGTCAGTTTGAAAATGTTAGAATGTCAGATTGTCAATTCAGATTGTCAGGTTGTTAGTTTTATTCATTTTCATATTGTAAGTTTGTCATTTTGTCAGATTTTCATTTTCACAGTTTGACAGTTTCATTTTGTTAATTTGCTAGTTTTCGTTAGTTTGATATTGTAATATTGTCAGTTTGTCATTAACATTTTGTCAGTTTGCTTGATTAAGTCTTTTTCAAATTGTATGTTTTTATTTTCACAGTTTTGACAGTTTTATTTTGTTAATTTGCTAGTTTTCGTCAGTTTGATATTGTCAGAATGGCCGATTGTCAATTGCATTTTGTCAGGTTGTTAGTTTTAGTCATTTTCATATTGTAAGTTTGTCATTTTGTCAGTTTCATTTTGTCATTTTGCTAGTTTTCGTCAGTTTGATTTTGTAAGAATGTCAGATTGTCAATTGCATTTTGTCAGGTTGCTTGATTAAGTCTTTTTCAAATTGTATGTTTTTCATTTTCACAGTTTCATTTGTCAATTTGCTAGTTTTCGTCAGTTTGATTTTGTAAGAATGTCAGATTGTCCCAAATTTCATTTTGTCAGGTTGATAGTTTTATTCATTTTCACATTGTTAGTTTGTCATTTTGTCAGATTTTCATTTTCACGTTTGATAGTTACATTTTGTCAATTTGCTAGTTTTCGACAGTTTGATATTGTAATATTGTCAGTTTGTCAATAACATTTTGTCAGTTGCTTGTTGTTATCATTTTAAAATTAAAAGTTTTTCATTTTCACAGTTTCATTTTGTCAATTGCTAGTTTTCGTCAGTTTGATAATGTAATATTGTCAGTTTGTCAATTACATTTTGTCAGGTTGTTAGTTTTAGTCATTTTCATATTGTAAGTTTGTCATTTTTTTTAGATTTTCATTTTCACAGTTTTGACAGTTTCATTTTTGTTAATTTGCTAGTTTTCGTCAGTTTGATATTGTAATAAATTTTCAGTTTGTCAAAAACATTTGTCAGTTTTTTTTGTTTTAGTCATTTTCAATTGTCAGTTTTTCATTTTCACAGTTTCATTTTGTCATTTTGTGCTAGTTATTTCGTCAGTTATGATTTTGTCAAGACATTGTCAGATTGTCAATTGCATTTTTTCAGGTTTGTTATTTTTAGTTCATTTTCATATTGTAAGTTTGTCATTTTGTCAGATTTTCATTTTCACAGTTTGACAGTTTCATTTTGTCAATTTGCTAGTTTTCGTCAGTTTGATATTGTTAGAATGTCAGATTGTCAATTGCATTTTGTCAGGTTGTTAGTTTTAGTCATTTTCATATTGTAAGTTTGTCATTTTGTCAGTTTTTCATTTCACAGTTTGACAGTTTGATTTTGTTAATTTGCTAGTTTTCGTTAGTTTGATATTGTAATATTGTCAGTTTGTCAATTGCATTTTGTCAGGTTGTTAGTTTTTTTGTCATTTTTTATTTGTAAGTTTGTCATTTTGTAGTTTTTTTATTTTTACTTTGACAGTTTGATTTTGTTTAATTTTTCTATTTTCGTTAGTTTGAAATTTTAAATTGTCGTTTTTTCAAAACTTTTGTCAGTTTGCTTGTTTAAGTCTTTTAAGTTGTCGTTTTTCATTTTTTCCCGTTTCATTTTTTTCAATTTGCTAGTTTTCGTCATTTGATTTTGTAAGAATGTCAAATTTTCCAAATTTCATTTTGTCAGGTTTTTTAGTTTTATTCATTTCACATTGTTAGTTTTCATTTTGTCAAATTTTCATTTTCCGTTTGACAGTTACTTTTGTCAATTTGCTAGTTTTCGTCAGTTTGATTTGGTAGAAGTCTGATTGTCAATTGCTTTTGTCAGGTTGTTAGTCTTTGCATTTTTTTATTGTAAATTTTTCATTTTTTTTTGATTTTCTTTTTACAGTTTGACAGTTTCATTTTTTTAATTTGCTAGTTTTCGTCGTTTTATTTGTAAAATTGTCATTTGTCAAAAACATTTTGTCAGTTTGCTTGTTTTATCATTTTTCAAATTAAAAGTTTTTTTCATTTTCACAGTTTTATTTTTTCAATTTTGAAGTTTTTGTCAGTTTTTATATTGTTAGAAAAAGTCAGATTGTATTCATTTTGTCAGGTTGTTAGTTTTTTTTCATTTTTAATTTAATTTGTCTTTTGTCAGATTTTCATTTTCAAAATTTGACATTCTTTTGTCAAATTTTCTAGTTTTCGTCATTTGATTTGGAAGAATTTTGTTGTCATTGCTTTTTTCGTTGTTATCTTAGTCATTTTCTATTGAAGTTTGTCTTTGTCAGATTTTCATTTTCACAGGGTTTTACGTTTCTTTGTTTTTTTCTAGTTTTTCGTTAGTTTGATATTTAATATTGTCATTTGTCATTAAAATTTTGTCAGTTTGCTTGTTTTGTCATTTTCAATTGTCAGTTTTTTTTTTTTCACGTTTTTTTTTTGCCATTTTGCTATTTTCGTCAGTTTTTATTTTGTAAGAAAGTCAATTGTCAATTGCCTTTTTTCGGTTTTTTGTTTTATTCTTTTCACATTGTTAGTTTGTCATTTTTTTCAGATTTTCATTTTTACAGTTTGACAGTTTATTTTGTCAATTTGGTAGTTTTTTCAGTTTTTATTTGGGGAAAAAGTCGTTTGTCTTAAATTTGTCGTTTCTTGTTTTTTGGGCATTTTTAAGTTTTTCATTTTTTTAAATTTTCAGTTTCTTTTTGTCAATTTGCTATTTGCGTCAGTTTTTATATTTTAATATTGTCAGTTTGTCAATACATTTTGTCAGTTTTTTTGATTAAGTCTTTTTCAAAATTTATGTTTTTCGTTTTACAGTTTTTTTTTGTCATTTTCTAGTTTTTCGTCATTTGATTTTGTAAGAAAGTCAATTGTCAATTTCATTTTGTCAGGTTTTTTAGTTTTATTCTTTTCATATTGTTAGTTTTCATTTTGTCAGATTTTCATTTTCCACAGTTTTACAGTTTCATTTTGTTAATTTGCTATTTTCGTCAGTTTGATATTTAATATTGTCAAGTTTGTCATAACATTTTGTCAGTTTGCTTGTTGTAGCTTTTCAAATTAAGTTTTTCATTTTTACAGTTTCATTTTGTCAATTTGCTAGTTTCTTTATTTTGATATTGTAATAAATTTTAATTTACAATTGCATTTTGTCAGGTTGTTGTCTTAGTCATTTTTATATTGTAAATTTTTCATTTTGTCAGATTTTTTTTTTCCAGTTTGACAGTTACTTTTGTCAAATTTTCTAGTTTTTTGTTTTGTTTAATTGTAAAAATTGTCATTTTTTCAATAACTTTTTGCAGTTTGCTTTTTAAGTCATTTTCAAATTTTCAGTTTTTCATTATCACATTTTATTTTGTCAATTGCTAGTTTGAGTCTTTTGATATTGTAAAAATTGTTTGTTTTGTCAAAAACTTTTGTCATTTGCTTGATTAAGTCTTTTTCAAATTGTTTTTTTTCTTTTCACAGTTTTATTTTTACAAAAATTTTTAGTTTCGTCAGTTTTTTTTTTGTAAGTGTCGATTTTCATTGCATTTTTTCAGGTTTTGTTTTTTTTCATTTCACATTGTTTTTTTTTTCAGTTTAGATTTTCCAGTTTGACAGTTTTATTTTTTCAATTTGCTAGTTTTTTGGGCAGTTTGGTTTGTTTAGAAGTCTGATTGTCAATTGCTTTTGTCAGGTTGTTAGTCTTTGTCATTTTTCATATTGTAAATTTGTCATTTTGCAGATTTTTCCCTTTTTCACAGTTTGACATTTTCATTTTGTTAAATTTGCTAGTTTTCGTCAGTTTGATATTTTAATATTGTCATTTGTCATAAAATTTTTCTTTCTTGTTGTAAACATTTTTAAATTAAAGTTTTTTCATTTTCCAGTTTTATTTTGTCAATTTGCTAGTTTTCGTCAGTTTGATATTTTAGAATGTCAGATTGTCAATTTCATTTTTTTCAGGCTGTTAGTTTTGTCATTTTATTTGTAAGTTTGTCATTTTGTCAGTTTTTTTTATTTTCACATTTGACAGTTTGATTTTGTTAAATTTGCTAGTTTTTGTTAGTTTATTTGTAATATTTTTCAGTTTGTCAAAAAATTTTTTTTTTTATTTTTTTTTGTTTTT
Organism: Sweltsa coloradensis; assembly: GCA_024449915.1. Classification (NCBI taxonomy): domain Eukaryota; kingdom Metazoa; phylum Arthropoda; class Insecta; order Plecoptera; family Chloroperlidae; genus Sweltsa; species Sweltsa coloradensis. The sequence continues at coordinate 45,440 of JAMZAV010002701.1, forward strand.
TGTCATTTTCCAAATTGTCAGTTTTTCATTTTTACATTTTCATTTTTTCATTTTGCTAGTTTTTCGTCAGTTTTTTATTGATAAATTGTCATTTTTTCAAAACTTTTGTCATTTTCTTGATTAAGTCTTTTTTGAAATTTTATGTTTTTCATTTTCATAGTTTCATTTTGTCAAATTTCTAGTTTTCGTCAGTTTGATTTTGTAAGAATGTCAGATTGTCATTGCATTTTTGGAGGTTGTTAGTTTTGTCTTTTTATATTGTAAATTTGTTTTTGTCAATTTTCTTTTTACAGTTTGACGTTTCATTTTTGTCAATTTTTTATTTTTTTTCAGTTTGATTTGGGAAAATGTCTGATTGTCAATTGCATTTTTTCAGTTTTTTTTTTTAGTCATTTCTTATTGTAAATTTTTTCTTTTTTCATTTTTTTATTTTTACGTTTGACGGTTTGATTTTGTTTTTTTGCTATTTTTGTTTTGTTTGATATTTGTATTGTCATTTGTCATTAAAATTTTTTGCAGTTTCTTTTTTTAGTCATTTTTTAAATTGTCATTTTTCATTTTCCATTTCATTTTGAAAATTTTCTAGTTTTTTTTTTGTCAGTTTGATATTTAATATTGTCATTTTGTCAATAAAATTTTGGGGAGTTTTTCTTGATTAAGTCCCTTTTTTAATTTTAAAGTTTTTCATTTTTTACGTTTCTTTGTCATTTGCTAGTTTTTTTCGTTTTTTTTTTGAGAATGTCTAATTGTCAATTGCTTTTGTCAGGTTTTTATTTTTTTTATTTTACATTGTTGTTTTTCATTTTGTCAATTTTCATTTTTACAGTTTGACAGTTACATTTTTTCAATTTTGCTTGTTTTCGCAGTTTGATATTGTTAGAATGTCAATTGTCAATTGCATTTTGGGCGGGTGTAGTTTTTTTGTCTTTTCATATTTTAAGTTTTTCTTTTGTCAGATTTTCATTTTCACAGTTTGCAGTTTTTATTTTGTAATTTGCTAGTTTTCGTCAGTTTGATATTGTAAAATTGTCAGTTTTGTCAATAACATTTTGTCAGTTTGCTTGTTGTAATTTTCAAAAATTAAAGTTTTTTCATTTCACAAGTTTATTTTGTCAATTTGCTAGTTTTCGGGCAGTTTGATAATGTTAGGAAAGTCAGATTTTCAAATTGCTTTTGTCAGGTTGTTAGTTTTTTCATTTTTTATTGTAAATTTTTTCATTTTGTCAGATTTCATTTCAAGTTTGCAGTTCATTTTGTCAATTTTCTGTTTTCGTCGTTTGATTTGGTAAAAATGTCGATTTTCAATTGCATTTTGTCGGGGTTGTTAGTCTTAGTCTTTTCATATTGTAATTTGTCATTTTTTCAGATTTTTTATTTTCACATTTGACGTTTTATTTTTTTAATTTCTAGTTTTCGTTAGTTTGATATTGTAAATTGTCATTTGTCATTAAAATATTGTCAGTTTACTTGTTTTGTCTTTTCAAGTGTCAATTTTTTTTATTTTCACTTTCATTTTTTTCATTTGCTATTTGCCTCAGTTGATATTGAAATATTGTAGTTTGTATAACATTTTTGGGCAGTTTGCTTGATTGTTTTTTAAATTTGTTTTTTTTTCATTTTTACAGTTTTATTTTGTCAAATTTTCTAGTTTTCGTCGTTTGATTTTTTTAAAAAATGTAGATTGTCAATTGCATTTTGTCAGGTTTTTTAGTTTTTAGTCTTTTCTTATTGTAAATTTGTCTTTTTCATTTTTCATTTTCACAAATTGACATTTGATTTTTTAATTTTTTATTTTTTTAGTTTGATATTGTAAATATTTTCATTTGTCATTTAAAATTTTGTCATTTGCTTGTTTTTGTCATTTTCAAGTTGTCAGTTTTTCATTTTCACAGTTTCATTTTGTCAATTTGCTAGTTTATCGTCAGTTTGTTTTGTAAGAATGTCAGATTGTCAATTGCATTTTGTCAGGCTGTTAGTTTAAGTCATTTTCATATTGTTTAAATTTGTCATTTTGTCAGTTTTTCATTTTCACAGTTTGACAGTTTTATTTTGTTTTAAATTTTCTAGTTTTCGTTTTTGATTGTAATATTGTCAGTTTTCCCAAAAACATTTTGTCAGTTTTTTTGTTTTTGTCATTTTCAAATTGTAGGTTTTTCATTTTCACAGTTTCATTTTGTCATTTGCTAGTTTGCGTCAGTTTTTATATTGTAATTGTCAGTTTGTCAAAAACATTTTTCAGTTTGCTGATTAAGTCTTTTTTGAATTGTATGTTTTTTATTTCATAGTTTTTTTTGTCCCAAATTTTAGTTTTTGTCTTTGATTTTGTAAGAATGTAGATTGTCAATTGCATTTGTCAGGTTGTTTGTTTTAGCATTTTATATTGTAAATTGTCATTTTGTAGATTTTCATTTTCACAGTTGACAGTTTCATTTTGCCAAAATTTTTGGGTTTTTTTTCAGTTTGATTTGGTAGAAGTTGATTTTCCCAAATTTCATTTTTGTCAGGTTTTGTTTTAGTATTCTATTGAAGTTTGTCATTTGTCAGTTTTTCATTTTTACAGTTTGACAGTTTGATTTTTTTTAATTTGCAGTTTCTTAGTTTGATATTGTGATATTGTCAGTTTTTCATTAACATTTTAGGAGTTTGCTTGTTTTAGTATTTCAAGTTGTCAGTTTTTTTTTTTTACATTTCATTTTTTCCCAATTTTCTAGTTTTGCGTCAGTTTGAATTGAATATTGTCAGTTGTCAATAACATTTTTTTCAGTTTGCTTGATTTTAAATCTTTTTTTTAAATTGTTTTGTTTTTCATTTTTACAGTTTCATTTTGTCAAATTTGCTAGTTTTTCAGTTTTATTTTGTGAGAATGTCTGATTGCAATTGCATTTTTTTCAGGTTGTTAGTTTTATTTATTTTCACATTTTTAGTTTTTCATTTTGTAGATTTTTATTTTCACGTTTTACATACATTTTTTCAATTTTCTTGTTTTTTCGTTTATATTGTTAGAAGCAGTTTCAATTTCATTTTGTAGGTTGTTAGTTTTATTTATTTTTCATATGTAATTTGTCATTTTTTCAGATTTTCATTTCACAGTTGACAGTTACATTTGTCAAAATTTTTTGTTTTCGTCAGTTTTATTGGGAAGAATGTCTGATTGTCAATTGCATTTTGCAGGTTGTTGTCTTTTCATTTTCATATTTTAAGTTGTCATTTTGTCAGATTTTTTATTTTCACAGTTTGACAGTTTATTTTTTTAATTTTCTAGGTTTCGTTGTTTGATATTGTAATATTTTCAGTTTGTCATTAACATATTGTCAGTTTACTTTTTTAAGTCTTTTTAAATTGTCAGTTTTCATTTTCCAGTTTATTTTGTCAATTTGCAAATTTGCCTCAGTTGATATGAAAAATTGTCAGTTTGAATAAAATTTGGTTTGCTTGTTGTCTTTTTAAAATTTTATGTTTTTTTATTTTCCAGTTTCATTTTTTCAATTTTCTAGTTTTTTTCGTTTGTTTTTTTTAAAAAGTCAGATTTTCAATTGCATTTTGTAGGTTTTAGTTTTTTGCATTTTTTATTGTATTTGTCATTTTGCGTTTTTCATTTTTACAAATTGACAGTTTATTTTTTTAATTTTTAGTTTTTGTTAGTTATTTGTAATATTGTCGTTTTTCATTAAATTTTGCAGTTGCTTGTTTTAGTCATTTTCAAGTTTTCAGTTTTTCAATTTCACAGTTTCATTTGTCTTTTGCTAGTTGGTTTGTTTTTTTATTGTAATATTTTCTTTTTCAAAAACATTTTTTTCAGTTTTCTTGATTAAGTCTTTTTCGAATTGTATGTTTTTTTATTTCATAGTTTCATTTTGTCAAAATTTCTAGTTTTTTCAGTTTGATTTGTAAAAATGTCAGATGCAATTGCTTTTGTCAGGTTGTTAGTTTTAGTCATTTTTATATTGTAAGTTTGTATTGTTGGCAGATTTTCTATTTTCACAGTTTGACAGTTACATTTTGTCAATTTTCTAGTTTTTGTCAGTTTGATTTGGTAAAATGTTGTTTTGTCAATTTCATTTGCAGGTTGTTTTTTTTTATCATTTCTTATTGTAATTGTCATTTTTTCATTTTTTATTTTCACAGTTTTTACGTTTTTATTTTGTTTTTTTGCTAGTTTTCGTTAGTTTGATATTGTGATATCGTCAGTTTATCATTAAAATTTTTTTCAGTTTGCTTTTTTTAGTCATTTTTAAAATTTCATTTTTTTTCACAGTTCATTTGTCAATTTTCGGTTTTTTCGTCAGTTTGATTTTTAAAAATTTTCAGTTTGTCAATAACATTTTGTCAGGGCTTGAAATTTAATCTTTTTTAAATTGTATGTTTTTCATTTTTACAGTTTCATTTTGTCAATTTTTCTAGTTTTCGTCAGTTTTTATTTTTTTAAGAAGTCAATTTTCAATTGCATTTTTTTCGGGTTTTTAGTTTTATTCATTTTCACATTTTTAGTTTTTCATTTTGTAGTTTTTTATTTTCACTGTTTGACAGTTTTTTTTGTTAATTTTTTAGTTTTCGTTTGTTTGATATTGTAAATTGTCATTTGTCATTAACATTTTGTCAGTTTGTTTTTGTTAGTCATTTTCAAAATTGTCAGTTTTTTTAATTTTACAGTTTCATTTTGTCATTTTTCTAGTTTGGGGTAAAAGAATTGAAATTTTCAGTGTGTCAAAAATTTTGTCAGTTTGCTTGTTTAAATCTTTTTCAAATTGTATGTTTTTCATTTTTACAGTTTTATTTTGTCAAATTTTCTAGTTTTCGTCAGTTTTATTTTGTAAGAATGTCAGATTGTCAATTTCCTTTTGTAGGTGTTAGTTTTATTATTTTCCATTTTTAGTTTTTCATTTTGTCAGTTTTGATTTTTACAGTTGAAGTTTTTCATTTTGTCAAATTTTCAGTTTTCGTCAGTTTTATTTGGTCAGAATGTTGATTGTCCCAAATTTCATTTGCAGGTTGTTACTTAGTCATTTTTCAATTTTAAAATTGTCATTTTGTCAGAATTCATTTCACAGTTTGACAGTTTCATTTTTTTAATTTGCATTTTTGTCAGTTGTATTTTTAAATATTGTCAGTTTTTTTCAAAACATTTTTTCGGGTTTTTTGTTGGGAATCTTTTTTAAATTTAAAAATTTTTCATTTTTTCGTTTATTTGGGGCAATTTTCTAGTTTTCGTCAGTTTTGAAATGAAGAATGTCCCAAAGTCAAATTGCTTTTGGGGCAGGGGTTGTTGTTTTATTCATTTTCATATTTTAAGTTTGTCATTTTGTCAGATTTTTATTTTCACGTTTGACAGTTCATTTTGTCAAATTTTCTGTTTTCGTCAGTTTGATTTTGGTAAAAGTCTGATTTTCAATGCATTTTTCAGGTTTTTTCTTAGTCATTTCATATTGTAAATTTGTCTTTTTTCAGATTTTATTTTCACGTTGACGTTTCATTTTGTTAAAATTTTCAGTTTTCGTTGTTTGATTTGTAATTTGCATTGTCATTAACAATTGTCAGTTACTTGTTTTAGTATTTTCAAGTTGCAGTTTTTTATTTTAAGTTTTATTTTTTCATTTTTTAGTTTTGGGAGTTTTTAATTGTTTTTTCAGTTTTCAATAACATTTTTTCAGTTTGCTTGTTGTAATCTTTTCAAATTTTAAAAATTTTTCATTTTCACGTTTTATTTTGTCAATTTTTGTTTTCGTCATTTATATTTTTGAATTCAGATTTTCATTGCTTTTGTCAGGTTTTAGTTTTAGTCATTTTATATTGTAAATTTGTCATTTTTTCCAGTTTTTTCATTTTCACAGTTTGACAGTTTTATTTGTTAATTTGCTAGTTTTTGTTGTTTTATATTGTAATATTTCAGTTTGCAATAACATTTTTCAGTTGCTTTATTAAGTCTTTTTCGAATGTATGTTTTTTATTTTTATAGTTTCTTTTGCAATTTTCTAGTTTTCGTCAGTTTTATTTTGTAAGAATGTCAGATTTTCAATTCTTTTTTCAGGTTTTTAGTTTTAGTCATTTTTATATTGTAAGTTTTTCATTTTTTTCAGTTTTTCATTTTCACAGTTTGACATTTGATTTTGTCAATTTGCTAGTTTTTCGTTTTGTTTGATATTTTAATATTGTCATTGTCAAAAAATTTTTTCAGTTTTCTTTTTTAGGGCTTTTTAAGTTGTCTGTTTTTCATTTTTACGTTTCATTTTTTCAATTTTTAGTTTTCTTCATTTGAAATTTTTTAAGAATGTCAGATTGTTTAATTTCATTTTTTCAGGGTGTTAGTTTTATTCTTTTTTATATTGAAAATTTGCCATTTTGTCAGATTTTTATTTCACAGTTTGACAGTTACATTTTGTCAATTTGCTAGTTTTTGTCAATTTGATTGGAAAATGTCTGATTGTCAATTGCATTTGTCAGGGGGTTTTGTTTTAGTCATTTTTTTATTGTAAAATTTGTCATTTTGTCAGTTTTTCATTTCACAGTTTGACAGTTGATTTTGTTTTTTTGCAAGTTTTCGTTATTTTTATATTGTAATATTGTCAGTTTGCATTAAAAATTTTGTCAGTTTGTTGTTTTAGTCATTTTCAAATTCAGTTTTTCATTTTTTTACAGTTTCATTTTTTTCAATTTTCTAGTTGCGTCAGATTAATATTATAATATTGTCATTTTTTTAATAACATTTTGTCAGTTTTCTTGATTAAGTCTTTTTTAAATTGTATGTTTTTTATTTTCACAGTTCATTTTTTCAATTTTCTGTTTTTTGTCAGTTGATTTTTTAAGAAAGTCAGATTGTCAATGCATTTTTTCGGTTGTTTTTTTATTTTTTTCAATTGTTTGTTTTTCTTTTTTCAGATTTTTTATTTCACAGTTTGATAGTTTTTATTTTTTCAATTTTTAGTTTTCGTCAGTTTGATATTGTTAGAATGTCAATTGTCAATTCATTTTGTCAGGTTGTTGTTTTTTTCATTTTTATATTTTAAGTTTTTCATTTTTTCAGATTTTTTTTCACAGTTTGACAGTTAAATTTTTTTCAATTTGCTAGTTTTTGTCAGTTTGATTTTAAAAAGAATGCTGATTGTTTTAATTGCATTTTGTAGGTTGTTTGTCTTAGTCATTTTTATATTTTTAGTTTGATTTTGCGATTTTTATTTCACAGTTTGACAGTTTCATTTTGTAAAATTTTCTGTTTTCCCCTTGTTTGATATTGAATATTGTCAGTTTGTCATTAAAATTTTGTCGTTTCTTGTTTTTGTATTTTTAAGTTGTCATTTTTTTATTTTCACGTATATTTTGTCAATTTGCTAGTTTGCGCAGTTTGATATTTTAATTTGTCAGTTGTCAATAACATTTTGTCAGTTTGCTTGATTTTTTTTTCAAATTGTATGTTTTTTTATTTTACAGTTTTATTTTTTCAATTGCTAGTTTTTTGTTATTTGATTTTTTTAAAAATGTCAGATTGCATTGCATTTTGTCAGGTTGTCATTTTAGTATTTCTTATTGTAAGTTTTTCGTTTTATTTTCCAGTTTTACAGTTTGATTTGTTAATTTTTTATTTTGTTAGTTGATATTGTAAAATTTCATTTTTTCATTTAAAATTTTGTCATTTTTCTTTTTTTTAAATCTTTTCAAGTTGTCAGTTTTTTAATTTCACAGTTTTCATTTTTTCATTTCTATTTTTCTCAGTTTGATATTGTAATATTGTCAGTGGTCAAAAACATTTTGTCAGTTTTCTTGATTAATCTTTTCAAATTGGATGTTTTTCATTTTCACAGTTTTTATTTTGTCAATTTTCTATTTTCGTCGTTTGATTTGTTAGAAGTCAGATTGTCAATTTCCTTTTTTTCAGGTTGAGTTATATTCATTTTCATTTGTAAGTTTGTCATTTGCAGATTTTTTTTTCACAGTTTGACAGTTTCATTTTTTTAATTGCCAGTTTTTGTCAGTTTTTAATTGTAATTTGTCAGTTTGTCAATAAAAATTTTTTCATTTTCTTGTTGTAACATTTTTAAAATTTAAAAATTTTTTTATTTTTTCAGTTTCATTTTGTCATTTGCTATTTTCATCAGTTTGATATTTTTAAATGGCGATTTTCAATTTCATTTTATCAGGTTTTTAGTTTTAGTTTTTCATATTGTAAGTTTGTCATTTTGTCAGTTTTTTATTTTTTTAGTTGAAAGTTCCCTTTGTCAATTTGCTGTTTTTTTCAGTTTGATTTTTAAGAATGTCTGATTGTCAAATTTCATTTTGTCAGTTGTTTTTTTTAGTCATTTTCTTATTGTAAATTTGTATTTTTTCAGTTTTTCATTTTTCCCGTTTTACTTTGATTTTTTTAATTTTTCAAGTTTTTTGTTTGTTTGATATTGTAATATTGTCAGTTTTTCATTAACATTTTGCTTTTGCTTGTTTTAGTCATTTTCAAGCTGTCAGTTTTTCAATTTCACAGTTTCATATTGTCATTTTTGCTAGTTTGCGTCAGTTTGATATTGTAATATTGTCAGTTTGTCAATAACATTTTGTCAGGTTGTTTGATTGTCTTTTTCAAATTGTATGTTTTTTCATTTTCACAGTTTCATTTTGTCAATTTGCTAGTTTTCGTCAGTTTGATTTTTTTAAAAATGTCAGATTGTCAACTGCATTTTGTCAGGTTGTTAGTTTTAGTCATTTTCTTATTGTAACTTTGTCATTTTGTCAGTTTTTCATTTTCACAGTTTTTCAGTTTGATTTTGTTAAATTTTCTAGTTTTCGTTGGTTTGATATTGTAATATTGTCAGTTTGTCATTAACATTTTGTCAGTTTGCTTGTTTTAGTCATTTTCAAAAATTTTATGTTTTTCATTTTCACAGTTTCATTTGTCAACTTTGCAAGTTTTCGTCAGTTTGATTTTGTAAGAATGTCAGATTGTCAATTGCATTTTGTCAGGTTGTAAGTTTTATTCATTTTCATATTGTAAGTTTGTCATTTTGTCAGATTTTCATTTTCACAGTTTGACAGTTACATTTTGTTAATTTGCTAGTTTTCGTTAGTTTGATATTGTAATATTGTCAGTTTGTCATTACATTTTGGTCAGTTGCTTGATTGTCTTTTTCAAATTGTATTTTTTCATTTCACAGTTCATTATTTGTCAATTGCTAGTTTCGTTCCCCCCATGTTTGATTTTGTAAGAATGTCAATTGTCAACTGCATTTTGTCAGGTGTTAGGTTTTAGTCATTTCTTATTGTAAACTGTGTCATTTTTCAGTTTTAATTTTCAACCAGTTTGTCAGTTGATTTTGTTAATTTCTAGTTTTCGTTGGTTTGATATTGTAATATGGTCAGTTTGTCATTAACATTTGTCAGCTTGTGCTTAGGTTTTACCTTCATTTTCAAGTTGTCAGTTTTTCAATTCACAGTTTCATTTTGTCATTTTGATTAGTTTGCTGTCAGTTTGATATTGTAATATTGTCAGATGTGTCAAGAAACATTTGTCAGTTTGCTGATTAAAGTCTTTTCAAATGTATGTTTTTCATTTTCACAGTTCATTTTGTCCAATTTGCTAGTTTTCGTCAGTTTGATTTTGATAACGAATGTCAGATTGTCAATTGCCTTTGTCAGGTTGTAAGTTTGTATTCATTTTCATATTGTAAGTTTCGTTCATTTTGTCAGATTTTCATATTTTCCAGTTTGACAGTATTCATTTTGTTAATTGCTAGTTTCGTTAGTTTGATATTGGTAATGATTGTCAGTTTGTCATAAAAATTTTGTCATTGTTGCTTGTTTTAGTCATTTTCAAGTTGTCAGTTTTTCATTTTCCACAGTTTTTCATTTTCACAGTTTCATTTTGTCAATTTTCTATTTTCGTCGTTTGATATTTTTAAATGTCAGATGTCAAATTGCTTTTGTAGGTTGTTATTTTAGTCATTTTATATTGTAAATTGTCATTTTGTCAGTTTTTCATTTTCACAGTTTTTACAGTTTGATTTTGTAATTGCTAGTTTTTTGTTAGTTTTTTTTGTAATATTTTCATTTTTTAATAACATTTTGTCAGTTTTCTTTTTTTAGCATTTTCAAAATTTTAGTTTTTCATTTTCATAGTTTCATTTTGTCAATTTTCTAGTTTTCGTCAGTTTGGTTTTTTTAAAAATGTCAGATTGTCAAAGCATTTGCCCCGGTTTTTAGTTTTTTGTCATTTTTTTGAAGTTGTTTCATTTTGTCAGTTTTCATTTTTTACAGTTTGACAGTTTGATTTTGTCAAATTTGTAGTTTTCGTTGTTGATATTGAATATTTCAGTTTGTCAAAAACATTTTGTCTTTGCTTTTTAGGTCATTTTTTAAATTGTCTGTTTTCATTTTCACAGTTTCATTTTTTCAAATTTTCTAGTTTTCTTCAGTTTGATTTTGAAGAATGTCAGATTGTCAAATTTCATTTGTCAGGTGTTGTTTTATTCTTTTTTAATTTTTTTGTCTTTGTAGATTTTTATTTTCACGTTGACAGTTTTATTTTTTTAATTTTCTTTTTGTCATTTGATATTGAATATTTTTTTAGTTTTTCAATAAATTTTTCAGTTTTTCTTGTTGTAATATTTTAAATAAAGTTTTTTATTTTCACAGTTCATTTTTTCAATTTTCTAGTTTTCATCAGTTTGATTTGTTAGAAGTCAGATTTTCAATTGCATTTATCAGGTTTTTAGTTTTTTTCATTTTCATTTGTGTTTGTCTTTTTTAGATTTTTATTTTTACGTTGACAGTTACATTTTTTAATTGTAGTTTTTGTCAGTTTGATTTTTTAAAATGTCTGATTGCAATTGATTTTTTTAGGTTGTTTGTTTGTCTTTTCATTGTAAGTTTGTCATTTTTTCATTTTTTATTTCCAGTTTTACAGTTTGATTTGTTAATTTTCAAGTTTTCGTTAGTTTGATATTGTAAATTGTCAGTTTTCATTAACTTTTGTCAGTTTTTTGTTTGCATTTTTTAAGTGTCAGTTTTTTATTTTCACAGTTTCATTTGCCCAAATTTTCTAGTTTGCGTAGTTAATATTGTAATATTTTCAGTTTGTCAATAACATTTTTCAGTTTGCTTTATTAAGTCTTTTTCAAAAAGTATGTTTTTTTATTTTCACAGTTTCATTTTTTCAATTTTCTAGTTTTGTAAATTTATTTGTAAGAATGTCAGATTGTAATTGCATTTTGTCAGGTTGTTAGTTTTAGTTTTTTTTTTCACATTGTTAGTTTTCATTTTTTCAATTTTCATTTTCCGTTGATAGTTTCATTTTTTCAATTTC
>JAMZAV010002702.1:0-129673 GCA_024449915.1 Sweltsa coloradensis
CCCCTTTTCATAGGGCCAAAACCGGGATCTCCGATGAATAAAAAAGAGGTTAGGCCTCCCCACGACCATGAGGGTCAGCTCCCCGCAGGGTGGGTCACACGCTGGCACTAACACGTGCACCCTCGGACTCGACCGTCCGGTTCCAAGCGTGACCCACTGTGATCGAGGTGGTTGCTCCTGCCAGCCTCGCCTCGTCCGGGGTTTCTGCTCGGCCTCGCCATCCGGTCACGTGTGTCTCTCTGGACACTGCCATTGGTCAGTCTTCTTGGTTCAAACTTCCGCGGGTCGTTCTGGGCTCGCGATTCGTCGACTACAAACTTCGCAAAAATACACATTTCCGTTGGTTTTGTCACCAACTTTTGCCATTTATGCTTGCCGCATTCCTCAACCCTTGCTCGCTGCCGTCGAAAGTTGAAGCCAACGCACTTTTCCAGGACGTTCCGTATTTAACATGGGTGACGTCACTTCTAGGCCACTCTGGTAAACCCGAAACCAAAAACATGAGCCTCGGCTCCACAACTTCACCTTCCACACTTTCAACCCTAAGGTTGGCCTTTGCATGCCTAGATGCAGATTCACACTGGCTTGAACACTTGTTAGCAAAATATGACTTAAGGCCTTGAAAATATTGAAAGTTCCACATGATATGAAATACATAGATAGATTTAAAACAGTGAAAAATATAAAAATACAAGGGGTAGGGCTGTAACGTTACAAGATTTTCTCCTCTTGCTGGGCAAGGTCGAGGATGTATTTTTGTCTCCATTTCGCTTGTGAGTCGCTTTCTTGTTTTTGGTTTTATCTGTGATATATACGGTTTTAAATATAGTTTTTGTTTAATCGAAACCGAAAAAATGTCGAATCGCAAACAATCAACGTTATTTCATTATATGAGCAATAAACGTGTGACTGCAACAAGTGATCGCGCGACTGCTACAAATGAACATCCTTCAACATCTACAGAAGTGGGTTGCACACCTCAAGAAAACACTTTGGAAGAATCTTGTAAGTAGCTTTCAGTCCATTGGTATCCGTAGGAGGGAGTTGGGGGAGGGGGAGAGGGGGCAAGACAAAATAGATTAAAACTGTCAATACTAAGGAAAGGATCTGTTGGCGAGGGATGCTGCCAGGGGCGTATGATGGGGGAGGTTTTAACATTCTCATTCTGTAAAACGTTTTGGTGGCAATGCTTAATAACTATGTAGTCATGAATTGAGTAGGCCCTACGCTAAGAATTAATAATTGGTGACATTTACAAATAATTTAGTATACCGCACTCATTTATCTTAATGAGATTTTATATAATAACAACAGTATGGTTTTATCACAGATAACATATTACTACTTATCTGTGGTTTTATGTATACAGTGTATTTACTGTTCGTGGGACAAAAGACCAGATTTGTTCACACCTCTTGACAAGATTATCTTCCTCTGGTTAACAGGGAAATAGTCTCGGAGGTCCCCAGTGATTGACATATCTATTATAATAAATAGCAAACCCGTCGCCAATTATTGCGCTTCATTGGTTTGCCAAAGAGGCGCACAATGAAACGTCAGCCGGGCAACATTGACGACGGTCAACGAAGACTGAACGGACGGACTATATATACTTGTCATTTTCGTTAGGTAGAACTAAAAAAATGTAAAACTATACTAGGAGAAAATCCCCCCCCCCCCCTTCGCCAATCCAGCAGCCTCCTCTCAATGGTTATAATACTTATAAATTTAGCCAAATTACATATTCCATTTAGCGACTCACACCATTGTCCCCTTCACCCATAAGTGCTTGCCCCCCTAAGAAAATGTACTTCCAACGCCACTGTGAAAATTATGTGGTTGAAAAAAATAATTTAGAGACCAAAATCCTCAAGGTCACGGGGGATAAAGATCGTCTCAATGTTATTTCTTATGGGAGATTTTTGTCAATGGGACCTAGCTCGAAAATCACCAAGTTCTGCCATTTTTTCCCGGGTCGTGGTAAAGCTATATCCACTTGCAATGTCACATAACCTTGATAATAATATAGCGCTTGACAGTGACACCACTCATACTCGCCCAACGCTCGTGACAAACCATACGGTCGCCCCCCGCCCCCACCCCCCAAGCTGGCGAGTAGCTAGACAGAACGGTCTACCTTATCTTTGTGTTCAAGTACGAAATAAAACTTAATTTCTCATCAGTTGGCCTGCCATTAACGTCATCAATAACATACTCTGGAACCTATCTCGAATTCATTCCATTCCAGTCAAGGTCACGATCATTTGCTCGCTCTCTCTCTCCTTCTTTCTCTCCCGTGCCCTTTCTCACGGCGTCACGTGACTCAAGAGTCACAACCTTGAGTGAGTGGCTACGATTACCTTTGCGCAATCCAAATGCACGAGCAACCCTACCGAGATCCACTCGAATAAGGCATTGTTATGCTCATGGTTAACAGGCGCAGACAAATCACAAACCGGTTTGTCAGCCACGGCCAGTTAATTGGTTAACCATCCCACCCCTTGTGGTATTTTTTTCTTTTTCTCACTAAATTTATTTCTAATATTAAGCACAGGCCTAAATCAAGTACGTGATTTTGGATTAGCAGGTGAATACCCTTTTAACAGACTTTACACCATTACAGTACCTAACAAACAATATAGCCTAGGCCTAGATTTAAGTAAGCAGTCGAGCACCTTACCAAACATGTTTGATTAACCCCTTAAAAGGTAGGATAGAAGAATTCGGAGTTACTGAACTGTTCCAAGAACTGACTTACAGTCAATAATTTCCATCATTGTGCAATACAAGAGTAGGCGGCTGATTATGACAATGCCTCAGATGCTTAATTAAGGTGAAGAATCACACTTGAGCTGAACATACAATTTCCAAGGTTCTCGAGGAGTCTCCTTGATGACCGTAAATGTTTCTCTTGATCCTGAAATTAATAATAAATACAATGAATTAATACTAAAATAGAAATACACACGTATTAAGTTTTAGCTAAGTATGACTCATTTGTCTCAAGAGTTGATGAACAAAGGCGTGAGCAGAGATTTTCCAATGGGGGAGGCACAGGACAGTGGCAAATCTAGGGCATAATCTAGTGGGGGGGAGGGGGGCGCGATTCGCGCCTGCATGTATATCCGTGGGGAAGGGACCAGGCACGGCGGGTATGGGGGGCTAGCGCCGCAGGCGAAATTTTTGGAAATCAGGTTTTTAGAGTGCATTTGGTGCATTGTAGAAACGAGTTTTGGGCTGAATGCAATACTGAAACAATGTAGTTAGTTTGTGTGCATCAATCTGTTTTGTCGTCATGTCTAGCTTACAATTTACAGCATACATGGCAACATATTAATGTTTGACATCTCAGTGGTTTGCATGGTGAAATAAACTATTATTGTGGAATAATATTATAAAATATTTTATTTTTAAAGAATCATGGGGGAAAGCGATTAGCCCCATCGCCCCCCCCCCCCGTCTGCCACGGGATCGCCATACCGATTGGGTTAATGGTGGTGGCAGAGGAGGGACGGGGTCTGGGGCATAGCCCTAGCCGCCGGAGTCGAAACTTTTGGGGGGAAGGCTTAAAACGTATTTGAAAGTACCGGTAAGAATGCCTATTATTTACACTTAATAGTTAATACTATATGGCTTTTTGTCATGAAACTTATCTGAAATTGAGATGAGAGAAAAATGTAGGTTAAGGTTTCTGAAAACTAAGTAGATATATTTCTTAGTTTTTAATCAATTATTTTTAGAGAATTTTCAAGAACGCTAAGCTTAATGGCCCACCTGGCCCCTCCTGCACAAGCCTATGTTGATGAAACGTGAAAAATGGCACACCAACAAAAAGTCTACACATTGCAATCAAGTTGAAACAAATGTAGTATTTTTAACAGCCTCTATCCTACAAACTACTTTTGCAATTTTAAATTACACACAACATTTAGGGCCTACCAAGTTGTTTATCCCACAAAACCCTTGCTGGGGCTACAGCCCCTGGACCCCACTTTCCTCTCTTACACTGGTCTAGTGAATAGAATCTGGGTTGTAAAGTCATTTTCTGCCTTGCACCTCTGCACTTCTACTATGTCTTCATCTCTCGAGTCTTGACCAACAGCTGTAGTTTGAATAGTTTCATAAACCAGTTTCACGTGAAAACTCTATGATACAGTCTAATCCATAACACTTTTCATATTCAAGGCCGTGGAAATAGTCTACTTGACGAATGTCAATTGTGTCACTCAATATAGGCTCTTGAACTCATGTTGTTGTTGTGTTAACTTGATTTGTATTTAGCACCATTAATTATCTTCCCACACTAGATATAAGGACACTAATCTTTGGCCTCATCTATTTTGTTCATATGTTTACTAAATGCCTTGTACACTTTGCAGATGATCCACAAAACAAATAAATTAAATTAAATTAAATCTGTAGGCCTACCTACTACTATGTAGTAACCAGGTGTTATTTGGTATACACATAGGCACTCCATTGAAAAATGTCATATTTATCTGTTATATCAATAGTTTTTAGAAACAATGTGGTATGGATCCGTATGGCGTATCTAGATTAGTTACGTATGGAATTAAAAACTACCAATAATACTGCTTAACTTATAATAATTCACTTGTTTTCCTTATACACTGGAGGCAATAATGACAAGTTTCTATAATTACACTATATTGTTTGAATGTTATGCATTTTAAATGCGCCCTGCATCAAACTGTGTTTGATAAATCTGCGAGAAATCGATTTAAACACAAAAGTACTGTTTTACGATGTACATGAAAGCTTCCATAAGTATTTTAAAAAATCAGGGCTGCAAAATCAAATTGTGCATTTACCCGGAATTATGGTTTTTCCATTGTTGGTATTTTGAAATTTTCTCAAAAATTGCATATTTGACTGTCCATTGTTAAGCACTAAATTGCATTTGAGGAAAAATTATTTCTGCGCACATTGAAATGACATAAATAACGATCCGATTACAACCAAAGTTGTAATCCAATATGGCTGATAATTCCTAACATCCACAACATCCAAGTGAATGATGTAACAAAAGATTGTAAAACAGAACGAAAAGAGTATTCATATTGTGGATATTAGGAATTAATCCGAATTATTAGCCATATTAGATTAAAACTATGGTGTAATCGGGTCGTTATTTAAGTCATTTCAATGTGCGTGGAAAGAATTTTTCCTCAATGCAATTCAGTGCTTAACAATGGACAGTCAAATATGGCATTTTTGAGAAAATATCAATAATGGAAAAACCATAAATCCGGGGAAATGCGAAATCTAATTTTGCAGACCTGATTTTTTAATATACTTATGGAAGCTTTCATGAACATCGTAAAACAGTACTTTTGTGTTTAAATCGATTTCTCGCAGATTTATCAAACATAGTTTGATGCAAAGCGCATTTAAAATGCATAACATTCAAACTATACATTGTAATTATAGAAACTTGTCAATAATTGCCTCAAGTGTATAAGGAAAACAAATGAATTATTATAAGCAGTATTATTAGTTTGCCATAGCAACTAATCTAGATACGCCATAGCGGATCCATACCGCATTGTTTCTAAAAAGTATTGATATAACACATAAATATGACATTTTTCAATTGAGTGCCCTATGTGTGTACCAAATAACAAGATTCTATCATAAAATTTACGTGGTTCATAATAATGTGTGTGTCGGCCATCTTCTAAAATGGCCGCCATTGGTGCCATTGTCTTAGTTAGTTTGACATGGCCCTGTTTAACAGTCATTTTTCAATGACCAAATTTCAACATTCTGTCATAAGTTTTCAAAAATATGTTTTGTGGCCACCTTGTAAAATGACCATCATTGGTGTCGTGGGGCAATAATGAGATTGCCCTATATAGTCAATTAATTATCCAATTACATTTTCGTATAGGTACTGTGTGCCAAGGTTTATATATCTATCATGAAACGCACAATTTGACGATAAAAGAACACCTTTATGCAGGACTAATAATAATATGTATTTCCCTATAAATAATCCCACAATGTTCCCATCCCAGGATGACCAAATTGGCAAATTTATATCATTTAATTAGAAATTTGTTGGAGGATCCAAATATAAAGTCAGATTTATTACACATGTCAAAAGTATGTAAAATGTATGAAAACCAAGTGCGTGTCCTTCTCGTATGCCAAAAAAATATGGCGTCGTAAAAAAAACTTAGGCCCGGGATGCCAGAGGTTTACCCAAGATTTTTTTATCCTTAAAGTATACCCTAACAGGATCAGAAGAGAAAAATCTATAGAGGTCGAAAGTCATACGAGACTTATGGCCAGGGACTGCGCTAGTGATAAGAGCATCGAGCTATCATTTGACACTGCTCACCGCACAATTGTATTGCTTGTCATGTAGCGTTCGGCCATTGTTATCTATGAAGACAGTCTAGAATATGAAATGGATGTGTTTTTTCATGCTCTACAACTTTTATTTGAAACAAACTTTCATCGGATCGTTAGTTTCTATTTTATTTTGGTAAATATGTAACAAAAAAAAATTAGATATTTTTTTAAAAAGAGAGTAATAATTTCAATCAAGTCAATCAAGTCGCCAGTTAATCAAAACAGGGGACGCCAAACGCGTAATTATCCAACAACCGATTCTTATCAAACATTTTAAAACAATTTTGAGCTATTTCGGTCCAATACTTCACTCAATATCGCTAATTTTCCATTCTTCGACAAAACTAAAAAATCTGAAAATTGATTTTCAAAATGGCGGATAACCCGCAACCGGATTTTTTGGGATTCTGTTGGGGATGTTCAGGAGACCTACCTGAACAAATTCCAAATGGTCCCTGCTTGTTTTTTTGAATGCGTGGGTTTAGGCCTAAAATAAGCTAATTGCACTGTACTATAATCACAACAAGAGGCTACAGTAGGCCTGCCTTAAGCTACAGCTTAGGCCTACAGTCGATCCCGCATGATAATTAAATCGGCTTTTACGAATTCCGTCATAATGCAAACCAGTAGGGAAGTCCCAGCCTCATTAATGAAGGGAAGGGAACTGTGTTTTAATGGATATTATTAAAATTTCACATCTAGGCCTACCGAATAGCCTACATAATTTGAACTCATTTTCTATTCTGTGGATGGTAATAAAATAGAAAGTGAGTTTTTTGATAGGCCTACATAGGGCTCCCATAATACAAAAACCCAAAAGCGGGACAACTACTTTAGGGGACCAGCATGGGGGTTTAGGGGGGCTGTGCCCCCCAACTACAGCGCCGCAGGCGAAAATTTTGAAAATGAGTTTTAGAGTGTGTTGGTGCGTTCTAGAAAAAAATAAGTGGTCTGAATA
This sequence comes from Sweltsa coloradensis, assembly GCA_024449915.1. NCBI lineage: Eukaryota > Metazoa > Arthropoda > Insecta > Plecoptera > Chloroperlidae > Sweltsa > Sweltsa coloradensis. Next base: position 7,337 of record JAMZAV010002702.1, read on the forward strand.
CGATACCAAATTAATGCATTTTTTAGGAGTAAAAAAACATAAAACTATATAAAAAAAAAAAAAAATGGGGACAGTGACGATATAGATCATGTTTCAAACATGAAATGCATCATTACGTTCGCGATCACGTCAACAACAATGGGAAATTGTCGAAATGTTGGTCATGCTCTTCTGAAGTGGGGATGGGGGGGGGGCACGGCAAAAAGTGGGGATTATTCCCCCATCCCCCTTCCTAGCGCTATTCCCGAAAATGTAACGGTGAAACGAAAAATTAGGAGATATATTAAAGTTACAACACATTGTACACTCAATAACCCTTTCAATATTCTTGTTATTTTTTTGCAAAAAAGGAAAATCTGTCTATAGTTTATCGGTAAAATGACACTTTCTTCTGACCGTGGCAGCCTGGATCTTGACCTGACTTCTTGAATCTTTATAGTTTGTTTTTGGTGAGTAGTTGGTAATGGCCATGGTCGGGGGTGAAAAGTGCATTGCAGGCACCGCGATTCAAATGCTAGACCGTAAAAGTAGCGCGGTCGTTCGCCATTCTAAAAAAAACGGGACAGTTAGGGTCCGGCTACAAGTAGACGGGACACCGTGGACACCACCTCAAAAAAGGGACTGTCCCGGCTAAAACGGTACGAATGGGAGCCCTAGGCCTACATAGCTACAAATAATTTTGAGCACACAGAAATATTACAAAGAATTTGAACGTTCAATTAGGATATCCAGTTTTCATTGAACGAACTGAATGTAGGCCTACTTCGTTCTCGCAGACGAATTTATTAGTCCAGGAATGTGGTTATCTGGGTTTTCCCAACCCTGTCTACTCGTCGAGACAGCATGGGATAAAAGTCACCGGCTAGAATTAAATTCATTGTGTTGTTATTGTTGCTTAGTTGATGAATGATGATTCAATCCATCGGACCACTGTTTTCTAGTTTTTTAGTTTTAATTTATTTTGAATGCAGTAGTAAATTAATACCAATATTGTGTTGTTCGCGTAGTTACACACAAAACATCGTAGGCGCTGTTCATTTTTCAACTGAAGGTCAAACATGTTATTTATTCTTAGGCTTATTTATCCCAAATCATTTCTATTAAAGGGTTCCGGAGGGCTTGCTGTAGCCTCATAAAAAGTTTGATCCCTTTGTCTTATGAAAGCCACAAATTCTGGGACAATTAGTAGAATAGCAATTTTAAAGTTTAATTTGTTCAAGTCACCTATTTTGTGTGTGTGTTTTTTTTTATGTGTAAATTGTAATGTTTTCATTGTTATCTAGCCTTAATCTTGGTACTGTGTAGAGGTGGTCGCGTGATCAATTTTTCACTCACGTCACGTAAACTCATTTTCTGATCACGCACAGTCACACACGAATAACATAATTTTTGTTCAACTCACGCACGATCACGTAATATTTTTCCAAGTACAGTAGCTATACTCGCTTACGCACGACAAATAACGTTACAAGCACTCATGCGCAATCAAGTTTTCTCAATTGTTGGTATTTTGAGGAGCACCCTTCTAAATCCAGATCGACACCAACCTGGTCATGTTCGCAATCTTTGCATTGTCAAAATATGGCAGACATCCTGTCGTCACTTGCTCCTCTTGAGAGAAGGGTGAACAAATAAATAACTTGAGACAAATAGGCCTACAAGTGATTGGCAGATAATAAATTCAAGAGATTGTTGGTTTATTACTCTCTCGTCCGTGTATTAATGGCTGAATTTTAGGGCAGGGTGAGACTCAAGGCGAGCTAAGAGGAGGGGCTCGTTCCGCGCTAGAGCATTAAGTGTCACGATACACGCGCGACTGTTATATTATCACACAAATTCACGGTACCTATTCAAAGCATTCAGTTCACGCACAATCAGGAGAAAAGTCGTGGGTCACTCACGTCACGCGACCACCTGTAGTACAGCTGTGCATGCATGATATGTTGATAAATGATCGTATACACTGTAGGCCTACCGGTATACTAGTGGTGTCCCTAGAACGTATTTTACAATGTACTTGTGAAAAATAGCTAATTTGCTAAAAAAACTTACTACTACCACCAGGGATCAAAATTAACACTCGCCCGAGGCTAGTGAAACTTTGGTCGAGCTAGTTAAAATCTCTTATCACTAGCCCACAGGCGAGTAGAGAGTTTACAATTGCCGTTCAACAAAATTTTATTTCGCACCTTTATCCTAACGAGCTCCCAATTGATGTGTGCTACCTACAAGGGAAAATCGTTCTAAATATGTAAACAATTAATAAACTCTGAATTTATTCCAACAGACCTACTTGTTTCCAGTTACTGCCTAGTTCGCCACACCCACACGTCCAACCCTGTGAATAGTGTGATTTGGGGGGGCGCGGACACGAGTTTAGGTGCACAGCTTTGTGTTTTTTTTTCCGGGTGAACTGTTTGTAACACTGTTTTTAAATTACACACTAACGTTAATAAATTGAATAAATTAATGATATAATTGATGACCGTATTCCTAAATTAATTGATTTTGAATTAAAAATTAGTGATATTACCGTAATTTACTCCATTTTAGTCAACTTCGGGAATTTATTCCAAGAGTAGGCCTAGAGATTTTTTTAAGAGTGCTGTTTTAACCCGTGGGAATTTACGTAGAGAGAGAGAGAGCATGCTTTACTGGACTCAAAAGGCAGGACTAGCGATATTCCAATCAAGATTTTTGAGCTAATAACAGCGCGGGCGAGCTATATCATGACTCACAGTCACCCGAGATACGTGTTACGTTGTGCACTCGCTGACTGACTGAGAGGGTCCCACTCCGCATAGACCCCGCACAAAGTTACATGAGTGAATTGTAGCTTGTTAGTTGTTTCAAACACAATCACTTCGCGATTGTCTACGATATTTTATTGTACTGCACGTCTTTAATCTCTCATTCCCAATAGAATATGATTATTTTATTACACATATTATTAGGACACTATTAATCGTTATTCTGGAAATACGAGTAGGCAATTAATAAAACAACGAATAAAAACTAAAAAAATGTAACCTGGTACTGCGTTTGTCTTGAGCGACTTATTGTTGAATTACGACTGAAGGAAACGTGGAGACACAAGTGGAATGGTGGCATCCATGTCAAGGTGAAGATAAGCAGTGTTAGGAACTATCAAAATCAATTCATTTTGCAATCATAAGATATGTTTTGTTTCCCGCTTCTTACATCGCGGTTAATAATTAATCAATCGTACTCAGCCTACAGAATTAATTAACTTCATTTAAAGACCAAAAAAAGAGGAGTATAATCAAAGATTAGTAAAAATTTAAATCAATACTAAAAAAATTTTGATTAACAATAAGCTTGAAGTACATTACTTTTAAAGTACAAGTACGTAAGAAGAAGCTATCATGGCCTCGCTTTTTAAAAAGTATCAATATTGGGAAGATGATTGTTGATAAATCAAAAAAAACCTAAAAAAAGAAAAATTATTTTTAACATTAACATACATTAAATTTTATCCTATTTCAGCTAAGCTAATCCCCCATAAAATGCCCCTTTTAAGGGTCTGATTAAGCGAGCGAAGCGAGCGTTTCCATTTGACTTGCCGGAAAAAATAGTCACGGGTTTTTGTTTTTTTTTGTTTGTTTGTTTTTTTTTTTTTTTTTTGAGTCTCGCGAAAAACTTTTCGAACGGGGCTCGGACAGTTGAAATTTTCACCATCGAAGTTTTGTTTCGATGAACCCATAGTTTTGTGGCAAAATCTTTAAAAAGTTAAAAAGTTACATTAAAGTTAATCGAAATTTTTTTTTTTAAAAATTCAGGCGACAAAATTGAGATGGAAATCATTTAGAAGCCCGCCCGGGCACGAATAGTTAATTTTTTTTGACCCGATAAGTAGGTAGTGGAAATTACATTAAAAAAAAAGTAACTTGCCATGGCACAAAAAAGGACGCCGAAGTTTTTAATGCACTGCCCCTAGAAGTAATCAAAATTTTTCGGGAAGCATTTTTTCCTTTTTTTTATTTTGTCAACAAAGAGTTAAAACCCGGGTTTTAAACCCTTTTTTTTTTTTTTTCCTTTCCCCCAAAAACCCTTTGGCAATAATAAAAAATACTGGAAACGCGAACGTGAAATTTTTAAAAATTTTAAAAAAAGGCAAGGGGTCTGCTATAGCACGTGTGTTTATCAACGCGTCCAACTGGCTTTTCCTGTTTTACTACACCCTCTTTAGCGAGGTTTAAACACTTTAGGTATGCATTGTTACACACACCAGAGAAAACATCACTTGCAACGTTTTATACGGGAGGGTTACATAAATTTAAAATTCGATACATACAGGGGACCATACATTTTTTGTAAATAGAGCAAGCTTTTCGAACAAGAGAAAAACCCCCACTGACACGACAGGATTTGATTCGAATGACTGCAAGGTCAAGCCATATCAAATGCTTTTTACAGGTAGAGTAAAAATTACACCCACACACACGTAATTTTTTTTCACACGCCGAAACTTTTTACTTTTTCATAGCAATACTTGCACTTCTACAATTACATTAACCACCTTACCTTCCCAAAAACCAAAACAGTAGGTGAAGATAAAAACAAGTGCACAGTCATTAAATCGTATCAGTCAAAAAAAGTAGCTCATATGCCAAAAGGACCAAAGTATCGATCATTGAAAAGAATAATATATGCGCCCCCCGGTCGGAGGCGGGAAATGCTTTTTTTAAAACGCTTGCAGCCTTCAGTGCCCCCATGATAACATCGAAATGACTCCCGAAAATTATGCAATTTGGGAGAAGTTAGATAATTGAAGTGTTTGCAAATATTGAACAGAATGCAAATTTTTTACAATTTTCCCCCAAAAAAAAAAACAAAAAATACAACAAATTTTAAAAAATTTTTACGTATTTTTACGTTTTTTACGAAAAAGTTTCAAAAATTTTTCGTTTTTTACGTATTTTCTTTTTTTTTGGCAGAAAATGGGTTTGAAACAATTAACGTTCTGTTCAAAACTTTGCAAACATTATACTTTATTAAAATTCCCCCAAAAATTTGCATAATTTGGCCCAGTCTTTTGATGTTATCAGGGGAGCGCGGAACCATTATTTTTGGGCAAATTTTAAACCCTGAAAGAGACACACGGAAATAAAGTAGTTTTGAATAGTTAAATAAATTTCCCCGGTTAAATACCACATTGATACTTAAAACTTTTGAGTGACTACGATACGATACTTTTTTGGAAGAGCAAAGCGAAAAAACTAAATTTTTACTGCCCCCCAAAAAATTTAGTCGTTTTTTTTTTTTTTGCCCTGTTTGTTCGCTCTCTCCGGGCAAACGGCATATCCGATCTGAGAAAATTTGACGGGCCCTTCGAAATCTCTGAATTAGAGCTGTATTTTTTTTGGGGTACAATCGAAGAAAATTCTCATGAATATGTACTTTTACAATTTTTTCGATTTTTCGTGGATATTTCGTGCCTTTTGGGGCCCAATTTGCCCAAAAACGGGTGGGGCTACAATTTCTTTTACTGGACTTTAAGGGTTTTATGGTAATGTAGTACTTTTTGAAAGAAAAATTTGAAAAAGTTAGCCAGAATCCATAAAAAATAAAGTTTTAAAGAAGTTTTTTGATTTTTTGGGATTTTTTCGTGCCTTTGGGCCAATTTTGCCCAAACGGGTGGGCTCAACTTTTAATTATACATGGACATTAAGGTTTGGTGATGTGTGGCTTACCTTTTGAAAGAAAAAGTTAAAAAATTAACAAAATCCATAGAAATAAAGTTTTTAATATAATTTTTTTCGGTAAATAATACCAATTGACAAGAAAAAAATAAAAACTTGACAACAAACCTACAAGCGTAGGCAGCAAAACAAAGCATTGCAAAAGAAAAAAATACCACGCAACTAAAAATTTTAAAAAAAGTATCCATCAAGGGCCCGGCGGGACTTTAGCTTTTTCCTATTTATATACATCGTAAAATTCCAAACAGTCTTTTGTCCGGGTTAGAGAGAAAACGAAACATAAACCAACTATTTTTTAACAAATATAAACAAAAACATGACTATTTTCTCAAGATTGATTTTGGGTCTTCATAACGCAATTCCAATCATAAAAATTTAAGCGAGCGAAGGAGCTTTTTCCATTTGATTTCCCGGAAAAAATTAGTCACTGGTTTTGTTTTTTTTTTTTTTTTTTTTTTGTTTGTATGTCTCGCCAAAATTTTAAAACGGGGCTGGATGAGTTGAAATTTTTTCCCACCGCAAGCTTGTTCTCGTTTGAAGCCATTAGTTTTGTGGAAAAATCTTTCAAAAATTTAAAAATTACTTTTAAATTTAACAAAAGTTTTTTTTTAAAAACTAAGGGCGACAAAATCTAGATGGGCCAAATCATTTAGAATGTCCGTCCGGTCACGAATATGGTAATTTTTTTTGATCCGAAAGTAGGTGGGGGAAATTACATTATAACAAAGTAACTTTCCCAGGGCAACAAAAAGACGCGCAAGTTTTTTGGCAGTCCCATAAATAATCAAAATACTTTCGAGGAGCAGTATATTATTTTCCCCAAAAAGAGTTTAAATAGTTTTCCCCCAAGGAGTCAAGGCCCTCTAGATGGCGGGGTTTTTATCCACAAAGTAAAGGTTTAACCAGGGGTTTACCCAAATCCCTTTGGCAAAATAAATAATTTGGAAAAACAGGGCCCTGTGGAAGCAAAACGTCGAAAATTTTAAAATTTAAGAAATGTGCAATGTGGGTTAAGATAGCACGTGCCGCTTATCAACGCGTCCAACTGGCTTTTCCTAGTTTTTTTATTTTTCCCGATGAACAAACAGGGAAAAAACACATCAATAATTGTTGCAAAAATAAGCTCCCTGTTTTGAAATTTGATTTGCTTCGAATCGAAACAGCCAATTTCCATATTTAATTCCTTGTGATGGCTTGTTGGCCCTCGATTTTAATACATTTTCATTTCCATATATATCCGATATTTGGAAAAAAGATTGACTTTTATGGAATTCAATCCAAAAATAAAGAAAATAAAAAACCACCATTTTTTACATCTGGTCATTGTAGAACGTAAATGATGGATTTGGGGGAAAAAAAATGACGAAAAAATTAAGCATTATAAATATTTGACTTAGGGGACTGATTGAAGGAAAAATCATCAAAAATTGTAAATAGCAATTACTTTTAAACTTAAAAAATTTTAAAATTAAAAAACATTAGGGCCAAGGTTGAAAACGAAAAAAAGAAAAACACAATTTGCAGCAACAAGGCAAATTATCCCAAAAATGTGTAGGACGTCAGGCAGGGCGACTGTGGATTCACTTATTTGGTGCGACCCAAAGTATTACATTACAACGCGGGAAAACGGTTATTGTGTTGGCCTCAAACAACACTCATTCAAGGTCAAATGCAAAGTGGTGTATTGAGTTCGACTCCCGCTACCGAAAAAAATCACTCCCACGTCGTTTGTAATAATATTTGGAGTTCGGACATAAGTTTAAAATTTTGAATGAAAATGTCAAATTCCTCATTCACCTTTCCGTCAAAAAGTTCATAATATTGGGGGTCCTAGAAGGGAAAGGAAAAATAACACTCACTTAGTGACCTCGAAAATTTTTTGGTATGAGAGGGTTTTTTTATGTATGCAGTATGGGTTTTTTCGGTTTATAACAATACTATGAATTATAATAAAAACAATGATAATACGCACATAGACTGCACGATTATAAGAGCCATGTATTGTAAATAAAAAAATACTTGAATTTCGTTACATAATATCACATCCCCTTAATCGAGTAAATACAAATTTTAAAAACCGAAAATAAGTTTGCCCCCAAATTACAAAATAACTATAACTGTCTTTATCGAGACCAAATTATGAAGCTATTCGTCTCACAAATGTACTCAAGTGAGGGCTGTTAAAACTACTGAAGAATAGATGGTTGTTTAGTTTTCGAGAGTGATACGCGGAGGTGAGGGGGAAATGGTTGCTTGACGATAAACAGGCATCCACAGTCTTCATTTATTTATTTCAATAGATGTTAGCGAATCAAAGGCGCCCAAAGGATTTCCCCACATATTTTTTTTTCACCCTTTACCCCCCACCACATCGTCGTCAACATTTGCTCCCCCCGAACGGGGTATTTTCCTTAACAAAATTTTTAAAACCAAAGCAAGGCTAGGTGAAGAAAAAAATTAATATTTTAATCGTTAATGAACTCAGTTTTAAAACACCAAACATATCCAGTTCGCACCGTCTTTTGAGGTAGATGTTTGTGGTTCTAAAAGTGTCCAATGCAACTAAGACGAGAGGGATATGGTGGGAAAGGAGAGTAGGCACGTTTGAAAACTTATAATTCATCGAACCCGTCCTTTTGGGGCCATAAAATTTTTATATACCGCGCATATCTGTGAACCACCCTGTGGCATTTTTTATTTTAAAAGAAATAAAATGCAAGCTGGATAAATAAAATACTTCCTAAAAAGATCAAGGGGTCCGCGGCTGCGACACAATCCGAAGCGCACGACTCCTATAAAAAATACCCGGGAATTAGATCGAATCCAGGTAAAATATGGAAATTTTTTAAATTTTTATGATCTTGATAAAATGATATGTCCAATACATTCAAAGAGACGTAAGCATCAAACTAAACTCCAAAAAAATACCAAGAAATCATAATAATAAAAGTATTAAAATTTCTCGTTTAATCCTTTCAATATGACACTGACTGTACAAAAATGCCCTGGCATGGGGGTTGTTTAAACACGCCCCAGACCCGACTTGAAACATAAAAAATGCGAGAAAACGCCACCCGGCGGGGGGGGGAAAACACATTTTTAACCCCCTTGCAGACCTTCCGTGCTCCATGATAACATCGAAATGGCTGGACCGAAAATTAGCAAATTTTTGGGAAATTAAAATTGGATAATGTTTTCAAGTATTTATCAGAATGTACTTTTTTTTTCCCCCTTTTTCCACCAAAAAATAAAAAAGTACGTCAAATTTTTCCCAATTTTTTCGTATTTTTTTTTTCCCCCATTTTCCACCAAAAAAAATCAAGAAGTACGCAAATTTTCCCCAATTTTTTTGATTTTTTTGATTTTTTTTCAGAAAATGGGTGAAAAAAAGTACATTTGATAATACGTTTTAAAATTTTTCAAATTATCTAAATTCTCCCAAAATTTCAAATTTTCGGTCCAGCCTTTTGATGTTATAGGGAGCACGAAACCCTTTCATTTTGGTCAAATTTTTGTTGAAAGAGACACCTTTACGCAAATTTTCATACTGGATAACAATGTTTAAAGAATGGGAAAGCACAGGTTTAAATTTTGGTTTTTTCTAAGATAAACGGTTTGCAGACCTGGGTAGTAACGTAACGGAAAACGCGTTACTGTAACGAAATTTCTTTTTTTAGTAACGAGCCCCGTAATTTTTTACAATTTTTTCCCAAAGTAAGGACTATGTTTGTTTTTTATCCTTATGTTCTATTTTTAAAGTTTTGTTTTTATCACAGTTTGTTTTGTAGAGGCGGCGAACGTGCTTGGGGCAATCTGCCCTTTTTTGCCAACCTTCTACTAAGCCTATAGTGGAAAAAAAATAATAATAATAATAATAAAAGAATTTCACTACTTTTCTTGTAATTTGGCGTTAGAAGCGTTACTTTTGCTGCGCGACCCCCGCCCTTTGTATCAAAACAGTCACTGGGCCATGCGCCTGCTGCTTTTTACGTATCGCCCCTTGAACAATGTGATGTGCATGCAGCTTTTGACATTTTGAGGTTTGATCGAGGATTTCGAGTGCCGAGTTTTATTTAGAAAACCCAGCCATGTTTACTTTTGGTACTTGCCATGACAAGGCCGTTGATGACGTAATTATCTACGACATCAAACATTCAAGTCTGTTTTTCAAATAAACGATAGTCGAATTTTTACACTTGTAGTGTAGTTACAAATTTCGCCCATAGATCACCCGCGTAATCAATAATTTCTATACATCTATAGTCGTATCTAAATATCTCTGTGATGGCCCCCCGGGTTTTAAAATGTGGGGGGTGGAAACACCCGTCTGAGGCCCCCCCTCGGCAGACAAAGCACTTGCGCATACCCGTCCGCACGTCAGATACATTTTAAATTGAAAAGTAATTTTTGAAAGTAATTTCACTACTTTTTTTTATAAAAAGTAACTAATTTCATTACTTTTTTGGAAAAGTAATAAAAAAGTAATTTTTTTATTTTTGGTGAAATAAGAGTAATGTAATTTCATTTCTTTTTTAAAAAATAACTTACCCCGGGTCTGAGGTTTGGTGGGAATTTCCAGAATTAAATCCATGTTTGAATTCCATTTTTTTCCCTTTTGAATTTGTCTCCCATGGATATTTTACAGCCAATTTCGGATTCAACACCCCCCAAAAACAAAAACTGAAAAAAAAAGCCAAACTTTACACACTCAAAAAAAATGTGCAGGGGAACAGAGAGAAATGGGCTGGAGAGGAAAAGGCAGTCATGTAGGGAAACTAAAGGCTTACTGTATTTTGGGGAAGAGAAAGTTTATAAGCCCAAAAAGGCATGGTGGGCTAAGCACCCGGAGAGGTTTAAGCTTAGGGGTCAATAATGAAAAAGAAATAGCAAGAGGGTTTAAGAGAATATATAGACATGAAGGGGTGGAAGGAATAGAAAAGAAAAGGAAAGAGCAAGAGAATGGGAATAAGAGCAAAAACGCTTCGTAAAGAGCAACGAAGGGAAAATGGAGGGCCCAGATGTGAATGTAAGAAAAAAAAGGAAAGAAACTGAAAAAATGTGGAGAAAGGATTTTCACACAAGGTGGGTGTGGAAAAAAAAAAGTTTGTCATAGACCCTGGACAAAGGAGAAAAACAAACAAAATAGGGAGAACATCATCACACAGGAAAGAAGGAAAAGTTATAAATGTGGGCACAATAAATATAGTGCCACTTAATGGTAAAATCGAAGAGATCATTGATGTCATGAAAGAACAGAAAACTGTGTGTAATGGGACTCAGTGAGACAAAGTGGAAAGGGTGTGGAAAACAAGAATCTCAGAGAAGGATACAAGCTGTGGTGGTCTGGAGGAGTGGAGGGAAGAAATGGCGGTAGCATTGTGGTAAGCCCTGAATGGAAAGACAGTATCGTAAATGTGAAAAGCCATAGTGATAGAATGATACAGATGTACATCTTGTGCGATGACAGCATGACAATCGAATTCATTCAGGTGTATGCGCCTCAAACAGAAAGACCAGTGGTTGAGAAGGATGAGTTTGTGGCAAAATTAGAAGCAATTATGACATCGAATACAATTGTAGTAATGGGGGATTTTAATGCAAGAATAGGAAAAGATAGAAAAGGATTGAAGAGGTTATGGGCAGCAGACAGTGGGATAGATGCAAGAAACAGAGATGGAGAGAAATTGTTAGAAATGTGTGCCAGAAACTCGTTAGTTATAGGAAATAGTTGGTTCAAGAAACGTAGAACCAACAAATAACGAGATATGGCTATGGTTGAAGACAGATCAGAGACAGTAATTGACTATCTATGTATAGGAAAAGAAGTAATGAGAAATCTTGAGGATGTGAGGGTAATGCCATCAATATCATTGGATGGAGACCACAGGCTGGTGTTGGGGAAGTTTAGAATGATGGTTACAGACCCAAAAGAGAATAAAGAACCGGCACAAAGACTAAAAGTGTGGAAACTGCAATCTCCGATAGTGCAAGAAGAGTTTATGACAAGAATTAGTGACCAAACACCATACAAATGAAGTGGGAGAAATAGAAGAAGAATGGCAAAACTTTAAGAAGGTTTTTGTGTCAAGTGCAGAAGAGCTGTGTGGAAGAGTCAGTGGAAGGAGGAAAGAGAAAGAAACGCGATGGTGGAACGAGAGGGTACGAGAGCAGTTCGGGAGAAGAAAACTAGCTTGGAAAAAGAATGAAAAGTGCAAATCCACAGAAAATGAGTACGAGTACCGTAGGCGAAAAACTGATGTGAAACAAATTGTGAAGGAGGAGAAAGACAAAGCAATGGAAGAATTGCTGGTAAATTAGAAGATGACTTCCAGGGAAATAAGAAAATTATGTACGGACTAGTAAAGACAAAAAGACAAGAAAGGGAAGAACAAAAGCTCATGGTAAATGAAAATGGCCAAGTTACAAAACAACCCACAGGAAATACAAGAAATGTGGAGGGGGTAAATATTTCAAAGATCTGCTTAAATGTACAGGTTAGTGAAAATTTAAAATGCAGAGAAAGAGGGGAAGAGGCAAGTGGAGGAAGATGAAGAAGACGAGGTAACAGAACAAGAGGTGGCTCGGGCGTAGGAGCCATGAAGAAATGGTACGAGCTCGGGACTGTGGATGACATTTTCTGTGGAAATGATCAAAGCATCAGGTGCGGAAGGAAGGAAGATGGTTATTCGAGTTAATAAGTGCTGCGTGGAACAAAAGAAGGTACCGAAGATTGGAAAGAGGTATTAATTGTACCGCTGTTTAAGAAAGGTGACCGTAAGAAATGTGAAATATAGAGGGTGACATTAATGTGTCAGTTTGTCCAAAAATTATTGAGAATATAGAACTAAGACTGAACGGAGGTATATGACACAGATATAAGAGAAGAACAATGATGGTTAGAAGTGGACGGCCTACTATTGATCAATATTTGCTATAAGGACAGACAATGGAGGGGAGATGGCAAAATGGGAAAGAAAGCACATTGTGGTTTTTGGGGATCTGGAGAAGCTACGATCGCCTGCCTAGCGAGAAAGTAGGGAGTGTTTAGAGATAATAAAAGGAGTGGAAGAGGTTTAATAGACAGGATACAAAGTACATATTCAAAGGAGTGAACGTTAAAAATTGTGTACAGACAGATATGGGTAGGTCAGAATGGTTTCAGTGAATGAGGGCTTGCGACAATTTTGGTTAGTGTGTTATCTCCAACACTCTTTACTGTTGTAATGATGAAATTATAGGAAAACGCTCAAGTCCGCCGCGTGATGGATGAGCTTTTTGTAAAGTTTTTAGTCCTGCGTGGGATATCTTACTTTTGCGCATGTCGCCTTTGATTGCTTGTTATGCTTCCCACACATTGTAGGTCGATGTTGTCAAGTTTCTCTTGTCTTACTTGTCAATTTGTTATTATTTACCGTGAAAAAACTTATATAAAAGCTTTATTTCTATGATTCGGGGTAAAAACGTTTGTCACTTTTTTCTGTTTTCAAAAGGTACGTTTTCACCATACCTAATGCTCCTTGTTATACTATGAACGTTGATAGCCCCACCCGTTTCGGTCAGAAATTGGCCAAATGGCACGAAAATATCGCAAAAAAATGCAAAAAAAAAAAACTTATATTAAAGCTTTATTTCTATGGATTCTGGTAACTTTTTCAACTTTTCTTTCAAAAGGTACACACACATAATCTTTAATGGTCCAGGCCTCCAAAAAAGTGCCGGTGGGAGTCGCAGGTTCGCCACTGGCGCACCTAAAAATTTGGACCCTGGCGACCCTATAACGTAGCACAATATGGGCCTAGATACTACGGATATTTCCAAAAATTCAGATTCAAATTTTCCGCTCGTCTATCCGACATACGGCTAGGGCGTGCTCGTAGTCGACCCGCCTCGCCGATCCCCCACCCGCTCACCCAAGCCACACGCTGCACCCCTATCACTGCACCAATCAAGTGTGACTCACAGCCAAGATCACACGTCGTTTATTCAGTTCAGGATCCCCCGCATCGATTCCAAGCCTGCTTCGACTCGGTCGAGGTTTTACATCGTTTCCATACGGCGTCAGTCAATTGCCTTTAAGTGGCCTAGTTTAGACTGACATCAGTGTTGCCACCTGTGGCGTATTCAGTCTTCCAAGTTATCGTGGTGGCCGTCGGTGTTGTGTTATGCCAATGCAAGTGTAAGGCAGGGAAAACAAAAGACTCTTTTCTCGTTCTTAAAAGTGCTGTTCCGTCTACGGCGACGTGTTTGAGGCCCAGGCAAGTATGCAGGGCCATAGATCACAAGTGAGGTTACGGGAACCGGTTTGCCAAACAACATGATGAGGGTAGGGGTAGGCCTAGGACTAGGCTACAAGAATCATCAGTATTAGACCGCCCGCCTAGTCTTCTAACCCTAGAACCTGCGACTGCGATGTGCGGACTTACGAGCGCATCGTCCGACTCTATTGAGAGGTAAACAAACAAAAGATGGGAAAAGGCTATTTCACAGAAAAGTGGTGTGATGAATTAACAGGTTAAAGTTTGAAAATGGCGGCATTGCAAAATGTTCATTATGTTCAAAATATCTTGAGATTCTAAAACATAAAAGGGTGGACCGTGAAATATCTTAAAAAAAATTATTTAGATTCAGAACAAAGAAGTTGTCAAAGCTTCTCTGGTTTGACACTTTCTTGGCGCTGGCCTAAGGATACCTTGGAAATTTTGGAAATGATAAGATTCAATTCCTTGCAAATGCACTTCAAGCGCCACATCTTTCCTAGTGATTCAGTATGATGAAAATAACATCTAAAAAGCAATCTCTGATGGCAGAATGGTTATGAGTTTTAAAATAGTGGGTCAGGGTTTGCCAATTGAGAACTGATTGAAAAAGCTTTCGGCCAGACCAGACAGACAGATTTCAGTGCTTGGCCATTTGCTGTCAATAATGGCAAGTTTTAACCCACTCAACAGCCTCTTCGTGAACGTGGCCTCAGTCACATGAACATGATAAAAACGACAAGCGTTATGCATTGATTCATTACATAAACAACTAATGATGATCACATCTCAATGGACCTTTACTACAGATTTCCACCTCAAAAGGCAGTGGACAGAGTGGGACTTCTCTGCCAAACCACAAGGCACAAACAAGGTCCACAAGCGACACACTTTGGTGAGCTTCTTTCAACATCTGGAAAGTGCAGTAAATCATCGTGACAGGTAGGCCACCCACCCGCAAGACTGTGTTACATTATATTAGTTTTGTCGACTCGATGGCGATGCATTGGTTGAACAATTAGGCTAAGTGTTCTGGCTACTAGAAAATTTGGCTGGCTACTAACATTATGGTAAATTTTGGAGGCCTGTTAATGTCCATGTATAATATGAACGTTGTAGCCCCACCCGTTTTGTCAGAATCGGCCCAAATGTCACGAAAATATCGCACTAAAAATCGGAAAAAAAATCGAAAAAGTACGATATTCATGAGAAATATTTCTCGATTGTACCCAAAAAACAATACACCTCTAAGTTCAGAGATTTCGAAGGTCCCCTTAAATTTTCATCAAGATCGGATATGCCGTTTGCCTGGTAGAGAGTTAACAAACAGACAGAAAAACAAACAAACAAAAAAAAAAAAAAAAAAAAAAAAAAAAAAAACACCCGAGCTAAATTTTTTTGGGGGTCAGTGAAATTGAAGTCTTCGCTTTGCTCATCCAATAAGAAGAGTGGAACCAAATACAGATGGAAGGGACACAAGAACATTAGTGTTTGCGGACGATGTGTTGATTTGGGGTGAGAGTGCCAGAGAAGTGCAGGAGAAGGTGGACAGATGGAACGAAGTTACTACAGAGTTTGGTCTAAAAATCAATCAGAAAAAGAGTGAATGTTTGCGTATGCAAAAGAAGACAAAGGGCAGGCCTAGAGACATAGAAAATATTGTACTACGTGGAGAAGTCTTAGAAGAAAAAGAAGAATTTAAATATTTGGGAAGTATATTGACAAAAGATGCAAAAGTGTGTAGGGAAGTGTCATCTAGAGTGCAAAAAGCAGAAGGGTTTTATCAATGGTGAGAAAGTTACTATGGAATGAGTTGTTCCCACAAAAATGTAAAATTTTGCTGTATAAGGCATATTTTGTACCTATATTAACATATGGGGCAGTAACATGGGCAGTGGGAACAAAAGAAGAGAGTCCGCTGGAAGCAGCAGAAATGAAGTTTTTAAGAAGTATCAAGGGAGTTACAAAGATGGACAAGATAAGAAGTAATGAAATAAGGAAAGAACTGGGATTGGAGAGATTGAAGTTTAAGCTAGGAAGAGAACGTCTAAGATGGTTTGGACATATGAAAAGGATGGCAGGGAGAGGATTCCAAGACGAGAATTTGAAGCGGCAGAGGAGGGGAAAAGAAGAGTAGGAAGGCCAAGAGAAAAATGGGAAAGATTAATTCAAGAAGACGTTGGAAAACGGAATGAAGTGTGGGAGCATGTGGCAAGAGTAAAGCTGTGGGAGGACAGAAGAGAGTGGAGTAAATTGGTGGAGAAGAAGGAGTTGGATGATGTGGAAGAAACACTAAGTCTGGCAAGCTTAGTATCTACAGTTTCATGCCCTTGATAATGGTGGAAAACCACCACTCAACCCGACATAGTTGGAACTGAGTTATGATGATTATTATTATAATAGTTCATCCAAATTCTTTTGTTTCTAATTAATTTAAACAAAATTACATTGAATTTGGTTCGTTACGAGAACTAAAAAGTCAATGGCCAGCAATTTTTTTATGATTTTGAGTTTAAATTTTTACTTTTTTTACCACGAAAAATGGTTGGCTTGGCGCTCGTCAACAGGCGGATCTCACTTCTTTTCAATGCGAAACTAGGGAGAAAGAATGAAATGCTTGGCTCAACTTAACTATATCTCACAGCATTCACAGCCGAAGACTTTTGAAGGAGAGATTGGTTGCCATTTTTTTTTTTTTACAAATTTTTGTATTGTGGGGGATATTACATCTTTTGGCAGTTAGTTTCCTATCAAGGCGTGAATGATGAATGATTACAAATTTTTTTCAAGGAGTCGATTCCTTCAAAAGTGTGTTGCGATGTCAGATAATGGCGGTTTGTTTGAAGTTGGTCTTGGACACCGCTCATTGTGTCGGATTTCTGACTTAGGCCCTATGTTGCGTTGTGCGCAGCTCTGTCTGTCTCTCTCTCCCGACATAAAGTGTATTCCATGTTTGAAACTTCTCAGTTGTAGCCTTATCTTTGAACAATAAAAATTTTAAGTTCAGAGTTGTTTTTTGACATTTTTGGGTTCACGGTCCCCCCAAAATTAGCCATTTGTGTTTTGGACGCTACATATTTATAATGGTTTTAAGAGCATGTTTAATTTCAAGTTTGTACAAATTACCACGCCATAGTAATTACGGTACGTGTTTTGATTATTATCCAAAATTTTGATTTTCTCCGGACCGGAGAAAATCAAAATTTTGGTTGTTACTTAATTTTGGTTTTGAAAGCAAAAGGCACTCGGTCCCCCCAAATTTAGCCCCTTGTGTTTTGGACGCCACATATTTATGATAGTTAAGAGCATGTTTAATTTCAAGTTTGTAGGCAAATTACCACACCTTAGTAATTACGTGTTTTGATTATTATCCAAATTTTTTATTTTCTCCGGTCCATGTTACCCGATTTTGGTTTTGAAAGCAAAAGGCACTGCGTCTGAACTACATTTAAGTGTGGTCCAAGTTTCATAGTTCTAAGATGTAGGTTCTACCATTTTCTCTGTAGGCTCTTATTCCTCTCAGCCAGAATTAGCCAGCAAGCCAGCCGGAAGGTTTTCAACGACGTTGAGGCACTTTTTTAACACAGAACAGGTTATCGGATCGGGCTGATTTTTATTTTGGCAGGTCATAGACACATATCAGGTCATATGCCCTAACGAGTTTGAAGATTGTAAATCTTTCGGGGCGGCGTGTGTAGATAGCTGAAAACCCCCCAACTCGAGTGGTACTCTTTCGGTTGGGGTCAGTCAACTTTTTAACACTTATTTTTCCATTAAAAACTATTCTATGTCATAATTTTACACTTTTATGAATAAAATACTGCACCTACAATACTTTTAACGTCGCTATTTTAAATATAAAAGAGTTTCAACGCAAAAGGTGTTTCGTTTAAAATAGCGACGTTAGAGGGAATTTATTATTTTCTTGTCTTTAATGGGGAGCTTTGCCCCACAACCACCACCGGGGCTTCGCCCCTGGACCCCAGAGACGACACACCTAGTCTTACATAACTTGGCAGCCGCACCTACAACAACACTGTGTTAATAGCCTTTACATGGAGGACTGAGTACGGAGTTGAGTATGGTATGTGGTCTCAGTACCTCATGTAAACACATCATATCAGGTACCGAACCGGTTGGGTTTGGTCCGAAATGGTGCGACCGAACCGAAATACCGTACTGAGTACTCACATGTAAACAGCTTCATGAGAGGGAACCAAACTGAAAAACATGCAGCCTAATTGGAAATGTCAATAAATAAGTTTTAAAATGTTGTATCTATTTTTATCTTCTCTTCATTCGGCTTCAACTTCAAATGTAGGCGAAACCCTGCCTACATCCTTCATGCGATCATGCCTAGGTCTTCAATCCTACCCGTATCTACGAAAATGACATGGAAGTAAGGTTAACACAGTGATGTTTTGAGCAATCGCCATAAGATGGCGTTGATGCTGAACCGAATGTCAGTTCGGTTTCCGTTGAGTACTCTCCAATCGCCATGTTAACACTTCCAGTGGTTAATTTCTAAAATAATAAGTGGGTGGACGCTTGACGATCTCCTTCCTCGGGGGGGGGGGGCGGAGAGGGCAAGGTCATGAGTAGGGTACCATATTTTGAAGTGAAGTTTGCTGGACAAGCGATTCCAGGCAAAAATAGCAGGGGGGTTTGGGAGCGAGCCCCCCAATCACAGCGTCGCAGGCGAAAATTTTTAAATCAGGGTTTTTGGAGTGATTTCTGAGCGTTTCAGAAAAAAATATGGGACTGAATTAGGGTCATTCTCAAATAAAATGACCCTTGTGCTGTCCCACCTTAATATTATTTTTTTTTAGATCAAGATATTGATTTGCATAAATTTTGGTTGTACATTTTCAGAATACTTATAGCTTTTATTAGCTCCATGAATTTTTGCACTTCTATCTTGTAAGGCCGATCTTTAATTCACTATTACGTAATGCAAAATGTGCTAAAACCTATGTCCCTATCCACAAAACCAGAAGTGTTTCAGTAAGCTGTTTGGATTTTTCACTTAATACTATTTTAATCCCTTGGTGAAAATGAAAGCAGAAATAATAATTAAGTAATCGATGTTTAAGACATTTTTATATAATAACATTTTCCAAGAAATATCAAGTAAGGAGTGTTTGTCCCCACTGTGGTAATAATATTGATGTCATGACCGTTACCGTGCAAAAAATAAATAAAAATAAAGTGTAGAAGGCAGTGGATCAATGAAGAAGAACAAGAACAAGAGTCCATGATATGACACCATTGAAGTTTGTTTGATTTTTCAATGATATCTGTTAAAATTGAGAAGGGAACAAATAAACGGCAAGTATTTTAATTATTGGTCATGAATGTTACCAAGTTAAGATAAGACAACCCTACTTTTATGCACATGGCATTTGTACTGATATTTATTTATGAATATAAAAATGTCATGACCGTTACTTGTCAGGTATGTTACTTTCAAAAAGTAACATTACCAAGGGCATCGTGGATTACTGCATTAATTTCCTGCAACTGTAGATGTGTTTTGAAGGGAGAGGTTGTGATTCATTGCCATACTCAAAAGTAACAAAACACTTGTTTTTATTGATTTTCAGTGATCACATTGTCAAGAATGTTACTTTTTGTCAAGACCGTTACCCGTAGTGTCTCTTTACTTTAAACTCAACACAAACTTGTTGGATTAGATGGATTTTATCTTTAGGTTGACTGATTTGTACACTAACAAGCAACATGATCTTAGAAAAAATTATTACTGTTAGAAAAGTAACTTTTTTGTCAAGACTGTTACTTTTTGTCAACACCGTTACCCGAGCTTATTATTAAATTAAGTCTTATTTAAAGTTTAAAATAACTGAATCACATTTTTAATCTTATTTATAATATTAATACTTCATTGCTAACAGTGATCTTGATAAAATTTGATTTGCCATTTGTCCATTATTAGTAAGTTAATTACCAGGTTTTGAAATTTGAGTAACATTCTTGACATTTTGGTATTATAAAAAGTGATTAAAATAAAAATGTATATTTTATTGAATGTATTAGTTTTGTGTGATAATGGAACTAAAACTATTGTGCACATGAATATAGATTTAATAAATAACTTCTTACATCAAATTGTCACTTTTATGTCCGGTAACAGTCATGACATTTTCGTACACTTGGATTGATGAAAATGCTTGTATGTAAAACATTTTTGTTTTTTTAGATAAACCCTTTTCTAGGGCTGTAAGAACAAATTATTGGATAATGTATTGTTAAAGGAGGCATCCAATTTTATGTTATAATTTTTTCTTGCAAGCATTTTTTTCAATATGGTCATTACGTTTGAGAATGACCCAATTACCGAATTACTATGACTACGTATAGGCCTATCACAGAGCTCGGAAACGGTTCAGGCAAATCGATTCGGGCTGAAACGGTTTGAACAAGAAGGTGTATATCAGTAAATTTCGAACCGATTCGACGGAAACAGTTCGAGATTTTGTAACACGGCAACCATTTTGGAAAACAAATTTCTAGGTTAAAAGTGACATTTATTCATGTTTATTGGATGAGCGTAGCGAGCGAAGCGAGTGGAGCGAAGACTTCAATTTCACTGACCCCCCAAAAAATTTAGCTCAAGTGTTTTTTTGTTTTTGTTTTTTTTGTTTGTTTTTCCGTCTGTTTGTTCGCTCTCTACCGGGCAAACGGCATATGCGATCTTGATAAAAATTTGACAGGACCTTCGAAATCTCTGAACTTAGACTTGCCACGTTTTTGGGTACAATCGAAGAAATATTTCTTATGAATATCGTACTTTTACAATTTTTTTCGATTTTTATTGCGATATTTTCGTGCCATTTGGGCCAATTCTGACCAAACGGGTGGGGTTACAACGTTCATATTTCACATGGACATTAAGGTAATGGTGATGTATTGCTTTCTGAAAGAAAAAGTTGAAAAAGTTAGCCAGAATCGAGAGAAATAAAGCTTTTAATATACGTTTTTTGACTTTTTGTGCGATATTTTCGTGCCATTTGGGCCAATTCTGACCAAACGTTTGGGGCTACAACGTTCATATTATACATGGACATTAAGGTTATGGTTATGTATTACCTTTTGAAAGAAAAAGTGGAAAAATTTAGCCAGAATCCATAGAAATAAAGCTTTTAATACAAGTTTTTTACGGTAAATAATACCAATTGACAAGAAACAAAAGAAACTTGACAACATTCACCTTCAATGCGTAGGCAGCAAAACAAAGCACTTGCAAAAGTAAAGATATCCCACGCAAACTAAAACCTTTAAAAAGCTCATCCATCAACGCGGCGGGACTTTAGCGTTTTCCTAGTCTTCTAGATAATATGATTGCATCCGTACAAAACTTTTAAAAAGTATAGATAATGGTGTAAGGGTATGTTTTTAACTTCGAAAGTCAAGATAGGAAGTCGAATTAAAGTCAATATTTGAATTCTGAGATTGACATATCGCGTTGTCATGGCGTTGTTATTTCCCTGAATCGGTTTGACGTGTATATCAACTGCAGATCAATCGATTCGAGTTTGCCAAATCACTTCCCGAAGTGGTTTGGAACTAAAGTGTTTTTGGCCAAAACCGACAGGTATATCAACAACTTCAAACCGATTCCGCCCGAATCGATTTGCCTGAACCGATTCCGAGCTCTGTGATATACGTAGTCTATCGTTGTGTAGTGCAAAAACTAGAAAACCTTTTTCCAAAAAAGAAGTGGGCGGATGTGTCCGCCTACGAAAAAAGAGTGGGTGGACGAGTCCGCCCTGAAATTAACTACTGAACACTTCAAGGACGCTGGAGTTGAAATTAAATCTCACTACGGTAGGCCTAGCTACTGTAGGCCTACCCAGTCCTCCATGTAAACATGTCTAATAATTGACTGACCCAAACTGAAAAAGTTGATCTGACCGAAAGAGTTCCACTCAGCTAGGAGTATACAGAGTCGAGTTAGTCGCGTGCGCTTGGCTGCGGGCCAACGACCGTCGCCCTAGATTAATCAATCAATAAAATGCCACTTAAAAAAATGCCGAAGTAGGCCTAGGCCCTACCCTTTTAGGTTAGTTTGTGATCCGCCTAGGCTAGACCGGCCTGGCCCTAGGCCTTTGGCGGTGGCCTAGCCAGTCTCCCTTTGCTCTAGGGGCTAGGCCGACTCCAAATTACAACGAACTTACCACATAGGCATAGCTTCTCTATTTATGAAATATTGTGGGGGCTTCCGCAATTTCGTGTCACTTCTGTGATAGATTTTTTACCTTTTTGACCAATGTTTTGCACTGCGGGCGTTTGTGTCACGCCGGATCACCGCCGTCTGAAGAAATGCTACAAATTAAAATTCAAATACCATTGGCGGTGGTTTGTTTCGGCTGTCGAGACGGCGGTGCAGCGCCAAATGGATGTGACATCGTGAGAATAAACATAACCTCAATCAATGGCTGCTCAATACAAGTAAGGGGACATAACCGTTAAGAAATGTTATGTTAAGTAGGCCCTAGGCCCGTAAAAGAGATTAGTAACAATTCCAACAACAAAAAAAGCCATCTTAATAATATAATTAATTTTCATTTGAATACACCCACACACAGAGCTCCGGCTCTAGGTGGGAAATGTGAAAGGGTTGGGTTTAAAACTGACGTGGGAAAGAATTACTTTTTGGGTAGAACAATAGCCTAGTAGATTGGAACGGGTTACAAGGGGATGTGGTCGGGGAGAAAGATTTATATAGATTTAAATTAAGTTTAAGGGAGGGAATAATAGGAGAGAAATTCTGCCACCGAGTGGAAACTCAATTGCAGAAACAATAAACTAAACTAAACTAACCTATATTCTTCTTTTGGGCCCTAACCGGCTAAATATGAAATGTACAATCATGAATTATGTATTTGAACTGAACTGAAGTTGAATAAATACTTATCTTATCTTATCTTATCCATGTGACTCCTGTCTTTACTGATATTTATATTTCTTTACAGGATCATTCACCCGGTGAAATATTTTCGGGACTATTTCGTAAGTTTAACCATTAAGTTGCCCTTTATTATATATCTAGGCCTAGCCTAGGCCCTAGCCGTAGGTAAGGGCCTCGGCCGGTACTTCTGTACTTGGCGGGTCCCAACTTTCAGTCAATTGTTGTAGGTGCGGCTGCCCACTTATGTAAGACTACTTGGGGTCCAGGGGCGAAGCCCCGGTGGGGGTTGGGGGGCTTAAAGACAAGAAAATAATAAATTATTCCTCTAACGTCGCTAGGCCTAGGCCCATTTTAAACTAAACATCTTTTGTGTTGAAACTCCTTTATATTATATAGGCCTATATAATATATATTATTTTTTTTATTACATAATATTTTGTTGCAGACAAGCACAAGGAATTTTATAATTCTGTTTAAAACCTATGTGTTTGATTTTGTTTGTAATTTTTTGTTTGTAAATTGTTTAATTAACCAACTTGACGACGCCGATATTTGTATTTTGTACCAATCAACAGGCCAATAAATCTTTACTTTCCTTTACTTTACTAAAATAGCGACGTTAAAGGTGTTGTAGGTGCAGTGTATTTAACCCTTATTTATACGTTAAACTTCATTTAAAGGTGTTTTTCAGTGTTTTTCATCGAAAAAAAAACGTGTTAAAAAGTTGGGACCCACCAAGTACAGAAGTAGCCTACCCCTCCCTCGGCCTAGGCCCTAATTTAATTCCTCTACGCCTTTCAGTTCAGTTCAGTTGTATTAGCATCCATGTAGGTTCATGTAGGTGAGTTCTAGTTTAGTTTAGTTTATTATTATTTCTGCAATTGAGTTTTCACTCGGTGGCAGAATTTCTCTCCCTATTATCCCTCCCTTAAACTTAATTTAAATCTTTCTCCCCAACCACATCCCCTTGTAACCTGTTCCAGTCTACTATTGTTCTACCAGAAAAGAAATTCTTTCCCACATCAGTTTTAAACCCAACCCTTTCACATTTCCAGCTATGATCATTCTTACCCAAATATAACCCTTGCTTCACATCTTTACCAATTTCATCCCATCCTTCAAATCCCCTGCTAACTCTATAGAATTTTGCCAATCTGTCTTCTCTCCTCCTACATTCCAAAGTCTGCCATTCCAACTTTTCCACCAATTCTCCAGAACTTTCATATTCCCTTATTGCCAGCCCTCTTTCATCTTTGAATTCTCTCCATCTCAATCCTTTCCCCATAACCCACCTGGCCGCCTTCTTCTGCACCTTCTCTATTTCAACTTTCTCTCCAACTCTGTAGGCTACGGATCCCAAATAGATCCTGCATAGTGCATACTCCATCACAGGTCTCACTAATGTTTTATACATATGGTTTCTCACCCCTTTTGCAACTTCCACTGTCACCCTTCTTACAAAACTAAGTACTCTATGCCCCTTTTTAACTAGGTACCTCATTAACATGGCAATCCCAGTTCAACCCCTTTTCCAATTGTACACCAAGGTATTTGTAACTAGGCCTATCTTCTCTTTGTAGATGCTCCCCTTGTATGATAATACCCAGTTCACTTTTTCTCTTTTCTTTCCAAACGTAACAACCTTGCACTTTTTAGTATTAAAACCCATTTTATTTTCATCTACCCATATCCCCAATATATCCAAGTCTCTCTGTAATCCTCGCCGATCTTCCTCACATAAAATCTCTCTGTAGATTATGCAATCATCTGCAAATAATCTTGTCTTTAATTCCACACCACTAACAAAATATCATTGATATACCAATTAAGAACAACAATGGTCCTAGTACACTTCCTTGCAGTACTCCAGATTTCACCTTTATTTCCCCTGACAGATCTTTACCAACTCTTACCCTCTGCGTTCTATCCTTTAAAAAATCCCCTACCCATCTTACCACCCACTTATCCTCAATTACATCATCTAATTTCTTTAGTAATTTCCCATGCAATACTTTACCAAATGCCTTTTCAAAATCTATGAAAATTGCATCTACTTCACCCCCTCTATCAATAATTCCACTCAACTCATTTGTTAAACCTAATAATTGAGTTTCACAGTGAGTACCCTTTTCTAAACCCATGTTGTCCTTCATTTAGCCATCCCTTTTCATCAAGTATCTCACGAATATGTTTTCCAATCATTTGCTCTTGCTCCCAATTGAAGTTAATGACATTGGCCTATAGTTACCTATATTCCCCTTACCCCCTCCTTTAAAAATCGGTACGACTGATGCGCTTCTCCGTCCATTAGGCATTTTCCCAACACTTAATGATCTTGAACAAATATCCTTGAAGTATGGAACCACAGATGACCCAGCCAGCTTAATAAATTTACTCACCAAACCCATCATTCCCTGGTGCTTTGCCATTACGTAAGTTCCTTATTACTTCCTTTACATCCTTATCAGATATACTCATTGCATTACAACCCCTGTCACCACCCACAACATCAAGTACATGGTCTACATCATCACCATCCTGAAATACCCTTGAGTAAAAATTCATTTAGAGCCTCAGCTTTTTCAAGGTCTTTTACATGTGTAATCCCCCCTTCACCCTTCAAAGTTGGGACGTCCTTAATAACTTTATTACCCTTAATAGGCCTACTTATACATTCTGCTCCAACTCCCTTTAATATCTTTCTCATCCATTATTCCCAATAAATAATACCCCTTTGCTTTCCTTTTTCCATCGTTCAAATCTTTTCCCTTTTCGTGAATTTCATCCTTACCAATACCTGTTAATTTATATCTATTATGCAACTTCCTACATTTACGCTTTAACCTTCTAATTATCCGATTATAATAAACAGGATCCCCCTTCCATCACGAATCAACTTACTGGGAACAAGAGATGATCTCACTTCATTCATTATACTTAAAAAGCTTTCCCACATACCATTAATACCCCTCTTATCATTACCCTCAGACCAACCATCATATCTGTCGCCCAAATCAATTCTTATGTCGTTCACATTCGCTAAGTCATATCTCCAAACTGTTCTTTTATTATTCAATGGAATTTCATCATGTTCATCAATTCCATTATTTATGATGAATTCAGCTATTGGAACCCTATGGTCACTAATTCCCTCTACCACTTCAGTACTTAGCCACATATCTTCTGGATTAACCAAAATAACATCCAATATATTACCACCCCAGCCATTAATCTTGTGTTTTCACTAACAATCTGTTTAAACCCTTCATTAACAATGCCATTAATCAAACCTTGTACTATACCAACCCTTGATTCCACTCCACCATCCCAATTTATTCCTGGCAAATTTAAGTCACCAACCACTATGGCTCTTGCACTCAAATTTTTCCCTTTACATCGTTCCTCTAACTTTAATAGTATATCAACACCTCCCGGTCGATACACTCCAATTAGGCCCTACCTCTAGTTTTTTTATCTTTACCATAATTTACATTTACACCCATCATCTCACAGTTTCCCTCAACCCATAGCACACCACCTTTACATTTTTCTTTACAAACAATCATTATACCACCCCCATATTAATTCCTATCCCTCCTAAATATATTATACCCCTCTCTCCTTATTTCCCCATCATAAACTTCTTCATCTAACCAAGTCTCAACTGCAACCACAACATCTGGATAATATATTTCTATTAAGGACCAAAACTGATCAATTTTACCCCTTATACTTCTACAATTTACTTCCATTACATTTTAAAAATTCTTTTGTCGTTCTACTCCACCTTACCAGAGATGCTGATTGTCTTCTCAACATGGCTCCTAGTTTTCTCATTTACATTTTTCTTTACAAACAATCATGTTATACCACCCCCATATTAATTCCTATCCCTCCTAAATATATTATACCCCTCTCTACTTATTTCCCCATCATAAACTTATTCATCTAACCAAGTCTCAACTGCAACCACAACATCTGGATAATATATTTCTATTAAGGACCAAAACTGATCAATTTTACCCCTTATACTTCTACAATTTACTTCCATTACATTTAAAAATTCTTTTGTCGTTCTACTCACCTTACCAGAGATGCTGATTGTCTTCTCAACATGGCTCCCAGTTTTCTCATTTTCATCCAACAATCCTCCAATAATTTCTTCTCCATTTCTCTTCCCGTCTTCCAAGACCATTTCTCTTTGGCAACATCGAGGCACGCGTCTCCTCGTGGAGAGTCCGGCGTTCTGACAAAGGTAAAATTGGTACATGAGTCGGCCTGTTTGTAAATTTAGTTTCTTTGAGAAAAAACCACTGCACTCAAATTAAAGATCCAAGCTTATCCAGGTACTTGTGCTCGATACCCGGGCTACCCGCGGGTAGTAAATGTTCGATTTATCGTCATGGGTGTGAAATGATTCAGAAAATCATTGGCAGTTGCAAAGTATTGGTAAAAGGGCACGTATGTTTTAGTGTACGATGACTCGGGATTCATGGGATCGGAGCAACTACATCAAGCAGAAAGGATTAGGCCTACTGATTGATTATTACATTCCTTTCATGTGCATATGTACGCAACCAAAATCGGATTGTAGGCTGCTGCATATTCAACTTCAGGCGTGACTAGAGTTCTGTAAAGGAGGCGTAATGTTCGTTCACTGACGTAGTAGTACTACTACTACTAGGCTCGTTGGTCTTGTTGTTAGCGTATCTGCTTCCAATGCAGAAGGTCCAGGGTTCGATTCCCGACAAAGTCAGAAGTTTTTTACCTTCTGATTTGGACTTAAGTCCATCAGTTCGTGTCTTAGGAGTTTGTAAACGGTGACTTTGGAGCCGTCCTAGCAACAAAGCACATAATAAATTCAGAGTTGTTCTGAATTGGCCTTGTTGATTCTGGCGTTGATTCGGGGGTGTTGCACTGTCCATACCACTGATTGCTATAGTTCCTATTAAAAATATCGATCTTTGGTTGGTTATCGCTCACTCGTCGATTGCGTCGGGGCCTGCAGGGTTGGCTTAGTCGCTTTGATTTACTGTCCCCCACTGAAAATCAGTTATATAACTGAGTGGGTAGGCTCTAAATACAATTTATTTATTTATTTATTTAACACAGTAGCGGTAATTAAAATGTAGGCCTAGCTGTTTCTTCTTGTTTGTAAAAGATATAGTGAAGCACTTGGACACATTAAGATTTAATAATCATGTTTGACACCATTCTGAAAGCGAATCAAGATCCAGCTGAAGTCCATTTGATCCGTGACAGGGAGATATAGTTTCAGGTCATCTGCATACAACAGACTATGCATTGAATCTGCATACAACAGACCATGCATTGAATGTTCAAATATCCACAGCCTTTTTCTTAATTGCTATAACTCTGTGGTAACTGGGCTTTATGGCTGCCTAATTAACCATCATTATTGATTTTGTTTTAGACGAATGATGCAAGGCCAGACAACAGAGTTTTAAAAGAATTCAGACCCGTCAAGGTCAATGTTGGAAATATTAGCACGGCTGATGGGTCTGCAACAGTGAGGATTGGCGACACGGCTGTAATTTGTGGAGTCAAGGCAGTAAGTACTGTACCGGTAGTAGTGCACTTGGAAACATTTTAAAAGTAAAGAAAGCTTGTTGAATGGGAACCAAATTCACAAACAATGGTGGATATCAACTCAATACCAGAAGTACCGGTACTAAACCAAATTGAGTAAATCAATTCCATTTCATAAATTTAAAATATGGGATCTAGGTTGTGGCGACCTTTTTTTGAGGTTCTCCGGAAATCCACTGAAGAGATTAAGTGTCAGCATGCAAAGCCAGCCCTAGATTTTTTGGAACCGCGGAAAAATGATATTTTGAAGGATGGTGGTAGACGTCAGGCCTAACGCTAACAAACACTGCACTGATATCTGGTGCAGGTAACTTGACAAAATTGTAAATGATAAAGTTAACACCAGTAGGTACCATATTTTGAAATTTTATACAAACATTCATTCTTCTATAGGTGTCTAACTAAGTAGGTGCCATACTGGTAGCTATGTGAGAGTTTTTAGTTGATGAATAACAATTGAGATGTGTTCTGTCAGATCCAGTGGGGTGTACGTACCCAAGTTAAAACATTTAATTCATCCTGGTTGCTGGTTAAGCTCATCCGGATGCAAAACTTGTTCTTAATATTCAAGGATGAGTAGTAAATGTGGCCACACCCACAACCTTGTTGGACAACCAAGCCGTGCCGTGCATATCGGCCCACAACCGAGGAGGTCATGCGTGGTTTGGATTCAACAAACCTGCGCCAAAATCAGATGATGGCTCAAGTTTATTGAATAAATATTGATATGCTGTAATTTTCATTAGAATAGAATTTTATTTATTCTTATTTATTTATTTATTCAACTGGACACAAATACAGCCATAGGCCATTTTACATTGTGCATTGTAAACATAATAACATTACTAACTAACACTACTAACATGATAACAGGGGAAATAAAAATAGAAATACATGAATACATAATATATGAATGATAACGTAATAGCAAAAACAAAAAGAAAGAAAGAAAGAAAGAAAAAATAAAAAAATTGAAAATTAAAAATTAAAAATTAAATTGCAAAATTAACTAAGCCTGGCTAATAAGGGGTTTTACGTTAGTTATGAACTCGCGGTGGTTCGCAAAAATGTCTAGGGTGGGTGTGGCAAGTGAATTGTAGGTGAAGGGTAGCCGGTAGAAGAGGGAGAATTTGATGATTTCCAGGCGAGGAATAGGTAAATGAAACAGTTGAGTCGATCTGGTTAGGCGGGATGATAGATGTAGGGAGAAAAAATTGATTAATGGAGGTCGAAGATTACCATTAACGATTTTATGAAAAAACTTAAAATCGGCCAGAGAACGCCCTTTTGATAGTTAGTAAATAGCGGTTTGCTCGGCCAAAAAGCATCCTACGTATATACAATTTTGCAAACTTGTCAATAAAGCATACATGGACGTTCCAACAGTCATAGATTTTCAAAATTTTGACTTGATCAGCCAGAAAAAATTCACGAATATAGTCAATTTTGGACTTTTTAACAAAATTGAAATTCGTGAAATCTAATTTATTTTTTATAAATTATTTCAAAACAAATTTTAGGAATGTGTTACTATAGAAACCTTTATTTCCACTTTCTTGAGATATGTTCAAAATTTCTAACAACTGTGATGTCATTCAGCCGAGCAAACAGAAAATTGCCTAAAAAAGGGGTGGTGAAACGCTCTTAAGGTGCATAAATTGAGAGAAGACATAATTTCAGGTTTTGAAGTGTTCTGAAAGTTTGTAACTCGATGTTTAACAATTGAAAGAAAAAAAGACATAACACGATCCAACTTCTTCAGATTTGACAGAGCAGACATAGCCCAAATTACAGAACCATATGGTCCATATTCAACGACGGGTAGCACACATGCAGTGAAGTAGGTTCGGAGGGCCATGACGTCACAAATTTTGGTGAAACTGTACATCATTCCAAGAAAACGCATGGCCCTGGAGGTGACTGTATCAATATGATCTACGAACAGTAGTTTCCCATCCACAGTCACTCCCAGGTCACGCTGCTTCTCAACACGCTGAATCGCTTCACCACCCAATTGATAGCCATGGAGTAGGGGGACACGACGGAGAGTTATAGACAGTATCGAACATTTCCTGGGGTTCGGTTTCATTTCCCAGTCGGTGCACCAGCGGTAAAACAAGTCAAGTCCGCGTTAAAGCATGATTACATCACTTGCATCCCGAATGCATTTCATGAGTTTGCAATCGTCAGCATACAACAGGAAGTCGCAAATCCAGGAGTCAACGGAGTCTTGCATATCATCCATGAAGAGTGTGAAGAGAAGGGGCCCAAGGACACTTCCTTGGGGGACCCCAGAGGTCACACTGACCCAACCGGATTCGACCCCAGAGATGACGACGCGTTGAAGACGGTTTTTAAGAAAGCTGGCAATGACAGCAAGGAAATTACCATGAATTCCGAAGCGATGTTCGATCTTGTGCAATAGATGCCTGTGACTCACCGAATCGAAAGCTTTCGCAAAATCGATGAATGCAACATCGCGTTGCTCTCCGGCTTCCACAGCAGACATTGCTTCTTGTTGTAACATTACTAAGTTGGTCTGACAGGAATTACCTCATAGAAATCCGTGTTGAATTTGGGATAGGTGTGGTAGTGTAAAAGTTAGGAGTCGCTGGTGAATAATTCTCTCACAAATCGTGGACAGAATGGGAAGAAGTGAAATAGGTCTATAGTTATTAACATGTTTTTTGTCACCTGATTTTAATATAGGGACCACGTTTGCCATTTTCCAACAGTCCGGAAATACACCACATGAAAAAATTTTGTTGAATAAGATGGACAATGGAAAAGCTAATTGAGGTGCTGTACGTTTGATAAAAATTGCACTAATGTTATCAGGGCCAGTAGCACGGTGCGAAGATAGTTTCGTAAGAAATTGCGTATTTCCCTCGCATCGGTTGTAAGACAAGCGAGAGAGAAGGTTCACTTCGTTTGTAGGGGAGATGTTATCGGATGGGTAGTAGGCGGGGAAAAATTGCTTGCAAAGTGGTCATTGAAAAGGGCGGGTCGGTGATGTTCGGTTGCAGTGTTATCGTCTGAGTACACTTCGAGGGGAATTCTTTCGGATTTCCTTCGTGAATTTGTTAGTGACCAGAACCTCTACGGATTAGATGCAGTTTCACTAGTAATTTTGTCAGTGTGGTTTTTGTAGTCATTTCTAGACGTCTTCGCGAGTCTCCTAGCGTTCTCATACGTGAGGCATGTGTGCGGACTCAAGGAATCTTTCCAAAGCTTCCAGGCTTGGTTTTTATTATAACGCATTCTTAGTTAGGTCAGTCATCCAAACAGGAAACTTGTTAGATTTGATTTTACGAGAGGGTACAAATTTGGCAATAATATTATGAATCCATTCATTGAATCTTTGAACTGCGCTGTTTACATCGAGTTCGTCTAATTGTTGCCAAGGGAGGGTATTCAACACATCTGAAATACCAGGCCAATTAGCCTTACGCCAACAGGGGGTCGGTCTCAAAGGAGTAGAGTGGTGGGGCCGATGGACAATGGCAGGTAGGTAGAGCGAGTGTCGTATCCAAAGACTCGTGGTCAGACTGAAAAATGTTGCGACTCGGCGTAACGGTGCAGGTGTCTGGCTCGAAGCTCGTCAACACAAGATCCAGTGTTGCCAGGTTTCTTGTGGGGTGTAGGCACAGTTGTTGAAGTCCAAGTCCGTTGATGAAGTTATCAATGAACCACCTGTCACTGACGTCACTCGCAGTGCCCGACTCAGAAGAAGTCCACTTAATTCCCAGGTTAAAGTCCCCAAAAAGTAATACGCGGCCGTGTGCAAGTGCTGCAAGAACCGAATCAAGACACGCTTCTAGAGACGCGATTGGGCTACGAGGGGGTCTGTAGTAACATCCAATTAGAAGTTTATTACCGGGAATGCACAGTTCCGACCATACTATCTCACAGTCACGATTAAGGTCAGGCCTAGCTCTACAAGGCCACTTCGAGTTAATGCCTATCAATACTCCACCTCCCCGAGAAGTTCTATCACGGCGAAAAATGTTGAAATCAGACGATATTGGAATTTCAGCATTGGTTACGTAGTCACACAGTTTAGTCTCCGTAAAGGCGATAACATCGTAGCACGTTAAATCATTCCAATCAGTAACGCAATCCGTAAATTTATTTTTAAGGCTGCAGACGTTTTGGTAGTAGGTGTTCAAAGTCGTTTGTGGACCAGGATTAAGTGAAACATTGCCCGACAGTAAAATTAGATACACAAGCAAGTGCGACAACACTGGAGAGCGTTCACGAGCAGCCCCGCGTTTGGGAGTAGCGAGCCCATGTGCAGGCAAGCCAGCGACAACACTCGCGGAAAAACTAAAACTACGTTTAGAGAACAAACTAATTAGCACACCGCCACAAAACTCATTACTCGGACGCGAGATGACACCACAATTCATCTCGACGAGACACAAGAAAATAACTTGGGAAGAGTACAGCCTAAAGTGTCAACTATTGAAATTTTGACTGGAAATAAGCCTGTGAGAATATTTCCCTGACTTGCCATATTCATATTTCTCACACTTGGCCACATGACAAAACTGTGTTTGCCAATCACCCTATTGTTCTTATTGTTACTTTTTTCATTTTAGGAATTGGCTAAACCGACGGCTGAGGAGCCCAACAATGGGTTCCTGGTGCCCAACGTTGATCTACCACCGCTGTGCTCATCCAAGTTCCGGCCAGGACCACCGAGCGAACGAGCCCAAGTTCTGTCACAGTGTGTTGCAGACGTAGTTGCTAGTTCAAACTGTGTCGACCTGAAACATCTCTGTATTGCACAAGGGCATCTAGTTTGGGTTCTGCACTGTGATATCATCTGCTTAAACCATGATGGAGCACTTCTTGATGCCTGTGTTGCCGCGTTGATTGCGGCATTAAGAACTGTCAAACTGCCACACGTCGAGTATGATTCTGACCTAGACAGCACCACAGTGTCGATTGACCGGCGAAAGGCTTTACCCATGAGTTGTTATCCAGTGGCAACGACTTATGCTATATTTGATGAGTAAGTATTTTAATTTCTTTATGGCTGTGCGGGTGCCTCTCTGCCAGCAGAGACTCGGATCAAACCGCGGTTGCTAGGGATGGACGAACCTTGAATTCTGAGTTTCGAACCGAACTCGAACTTGTGAACCAAAAAAGTTTTGAACTTCGAACTCGAACTGAACTCTTGCAAATTTGTGTGAAAAGTGAAAACAAGTGGTCCTTGGCCCACAAATCGGTGTGAATGGAGAACTGTTACTACTTAATAATAGATTGAATTGTAAATTAAATGCCACATTAACATTTTATTAGAGATGTGCAAACGTTCGAAATTCGAACTCGAACTTTTTTAAGTTCGAGTTCGAAAAAAGTTTGAAGTTCGGAAAAACTTTTTTTTTTTTTTTACTGATATGTGGTGGTGTGCGGTCACATATTATTTGACATGTCAAAAAATGGTTCTCAGTTTACAGGTACAAATTTAAAAACCAAAAAAACTATGGTGGAGGTGCCGGTCCAGAAGTTACACACTTTTTTGGTGGAGGTGCCGGTCCAGACTTATCACTATTTTACCTATTATGACGGTTTGATATAGTACCTTTAAGTTGGGTTCGAGTTCGATACAGTTCGAAATTTTTGTTAAGTTTGAAGTTCGTTTTTTTTTTTAGTGGAAAAGTTCGAGTTTGAGTTCGAAGTAAAAATAGTGGGTTGGCACAACCCTACATTTTATGTCAATCCATTTTGGTGTTGGAATTGATTTTAATGTGCATATGCAAGATACTCTAAAAATGGTAGTCATTTCATGTCAAAGTTCGGGTTAAGTTTGAAATATTAATAAACCACGAAATCGAACCTTAAATTTTGAACTCAAACCGAACTTCTACAAAAGTTTTGAACTTCGAACCGAAAACGAACATTCGTCCATCCCTAACGGTTGCTAGTTCCCCTGCTAGCTAACGTAGAATGTAAATGCTGCAACTACACATCCATACCCCTACTAAACCCCAGTTTTATGACAGCCAGCAAACCTGTGCAGGGGGGTGAGACTCGACTGGCCTCGACTTCCGCGTGGTTTTGAATAATCTGATTCCGTCCATAAAGAAACAATTCCGACATTTGGTAGACTCGAGTTTCGTTTCCGATTTTCGGAATCATTCCGTGACTTGCGTCTGTGGCAAGGATTTTACCATTGTTTAGCCAATCGGAAGCTTCGTTATAAAATCCACCGCCATGATTATGTAAGAAGAAACTAGCCAGCCACATATTTATAAGGCAGTGAATTTTTGTGCAGCCGTGTTTTGTTTTTTTTTATCTTGTGTACGCAAACAACGTCAAATTTAAGGTATGTTTGTGAAACAAAGTATTGTGCAACAATAAACAACTTATAAAGAGTCTATTAAGTGTACTGTGGACCAACAAATCACGAAATATTCCGGTATTTAAGCACAATATAGTGCTATGTTATTGAAATAAAAATGGAGGATTTTGTTGTTTACAAATTTACGACTGTCGGAAGTGTTTCCGTCAACCAAATAGCAGACGGAATCGAAAGATTCGTTGAGTCTACCGATTGTCGGAATACAGCACGTAAATCAACCAAACCACGTGGATTTTGCGTCGAGTCTCACCCCCCTGCAGTGCTCTTTTCTGTCAACCCCAACCCCTCCACTAAGTACCAAAACCTGTCATAATGCAAGGGCCATCCCTCAAAAATTCATTCCAATCCAACTCATCTTAAAACTGTAACTTGCAAGGGGTTTACATTATTACATTCTCCACTTTCTTACAAAAATTAGTGTCCTCTGGTAATATTACAATGACAATTGAGCATAAACGAGCATAAACCGTCTAACTAACAAAACATTGATCTGAGATGCGAGCCGTTGCAGCAGCAGCAATTATAAAGTTAGAAGCCACGCGTAGACAACTGCATGCCGATACATATTCGTTCCGTGTGGCGCTATCTGTGTGCAAATTAGTGAACTCAAAGTGTATTATGACTTCAAACAGAACGGTGGGACCACGACTGGCCGTGTGCGCACAAACCAGGTAATGCGCATTGGACGGTTTATGCTCGCGGCCTCTCTGAATGATGCAAGCAATTGTGCATTGCCATTGCGTGTGTCGCGCCTAGTGCGTGAAAATAATTCCCTACCACAATAACTCAGAAAAAATACGGTGCTACATCAATTTTACTCAGTGTGACCCTCACCTAGGTTATTAGGATAGAAGGGTAATAGTGAAGTGAAGTCCAAGGATTATTATAGGGTGCAAGAGGGTTTGTTCATGATAAATATTAAAAACACAGCCACCCTTCCTTGCTCCACTCGTCTTTTCAGGCAGTCTGCCAGTAGGCCCCTACCATATATCAGACATTGCCCATTTATCCCAAAGTATAATTTGAATTGACTCAATTGAGGTGACGCATTAATTGCAGAATACAGCTTTTGAACAAATCAAGTCATTGAATGAAATCACATTCAACTATACTAAAGTTGATTTGGAATAATAAAGCACTGTCATCCCCAACAGTTTATATTCTTACCAAGATGTTAAATTATGTTTCTACACTCAATATTGCAGCTAATTTTGTTCCTTGTTTCCCCAGCAACATCCTACTGACAGATCCTACATCAGAGGAAGAGACCTTGTGCACAGGAATTATAACCATCGTAGTGAAAGGAGAGGAGTTGTGTTCCGTGTTTAAGCCCGGTGGATCTCCCTTGTCTGACGCTCAACTCCAGAGCTTGATACAAGGAGCTTGCCTCCGGGCTCAAACTATCAACAGTCTAGTGGAATCTGAACTTAATCCTACAGAACAATAAAATTGTCAAAGTATTTTGTACAAGGTTTTATAATGTAATAAATAATGTCTCAATTGAATAATAAACACATTTTTGTTTAACTCTGCTATAGAAATTTATCCAAACTCTGTAATAAATTTTATCGCATATTTGGATGTATCTTCTTCAACAGCATTTTACTTCATACATCCTATATTACATATATACACATCATTTCATAAATAGTTCATATGTACATACACACTGCAACCTATATACAACCAATTGTATACTGTCAATATATACATTAATAATATTGCCAGGCATTTCCATCTTATACCATGATTATTTTCAGATGGTTTTAACCTTAAGTCTTATTATTCCAATTATTAAAAAGGTAACTGCGTTGCTCAAAGTATAAAATAACGGAGTTACCTACTTCTTATAATAATTGGTAATTCTATTTTAAAAAAAGGCTCAATTACCGATATCTCTGCCTTACAAGAACACAACATATCAAAATACAGTTAAGGTAATTTACAGAACATAAAGCAAGTTAAATACACATTTCAACAAACTAAATAAGTTAGTTAACAGTACAACACTTATTCTTGACTTAAGTTTGCAACTTATTCATACTTTGTCCATAGTAGACAAAAGGTAGACATTATTGACGTTACCAATACAGTCAACCCCCTTCAATTACAAAGTGAATTGTAAGTGTCCCTAAACATCTTGTGTTGCTTAACAACTAATAACATTATGGATCAAATGAAAATGAAAAATTAAGCCTAACACCCAAACTATATTATGGGTTCTTTAGTTTGAATTGTACATACATAGTTTTGAATTTACCAAGTTTGATTAAAAGGGGTTTACTGTTAACAAGTAGGTACAGTATTAACTCGAAAATACACCGTAAATCGGAGAAAGAAAGCCTATTCTCCACGCACCATTACTGTACTGATACTTTAGTAATCTTCTTACTTTCAAACTCTGCATAAGCACAACCCATAGAGTATTGACTGTACAGTCATCTAGCAACTGTTACCATTCAAAGGTGTCATTTCTTTAGGATGATATTAGAAAATGCACAACAAACCACAATGTAGGCCTACCCATTAACTAATAAGGTATGTTTTATAGTCTGGGTAAAATGCCAGAAGACTAAAGTACTGTCTGTCTCCGCTCTCTGTGCTTATCGCCAAATATGACAATACTAGGAAAATAAATATACTAAATTATATAATATAATATCCATAGTACCCAGTATCAAAAAAGTATCATCCACCATCGTGATGTTGATAGCATTCTGGCATCCTTTAAAAAATTATAATCTTTAAAAGTTTAATTATTTTTAATTTATATACAGGACAAAATTCGATACTATGTGTAATACACCCCTTACCAGGCTTCAAAGTTTGAAGAAGGGTTAGATATTGAGTGATATAAAATTTAGTACCTATAAACTATAATAGTTGTGTTGCTGCTAGCAACATTTTTTTTACAATAACACTAACAGCATTAAGTCCTAAAAATCAGTTCATAAGTGCTTGTGAATGGACCCGGTATGGTACACACTTTGGTGACGTTTGATAATAGAAACCTAAGCCATGCATTTTTAATTTATATTTGTAAGACTTTGAAACAACATCCCATTCAACTTCTTCACTACTGGTACGCAAATAAATATAATACTAATATCACAACGTATTGCGACAACTATGAGTGGAGAAATGAACTTGTACAATACGGTACATTCAGTTGCCTATAACTAACAATGTAACAATGTGGCATGTGACTTGTGTGACTCAACTAGCACAGGTTGTTCTAAGGATGATGCTAATGCTGAAAGGAGCCTAGATATAGAGTACCCACTTCAGTAGTAGCAGGCTGAAGTTTGTAAACCCCACAAGACTCATCTCGTCCATCTAAGCAAACACCAC
The DNA here is from genome assembly GCA_024449915.1 of Sweltsa coloradensis. Taxonomy (NCBI): domain Eukaryota; kingdom Metazoa; phylum Arthropoda; class Insecta; order Plecoptera; family Chloroperlidae; genus Sweltsa; species Sweltsa coloradensis. Next base: position 45,575 of record JAMZAV010002702.1, read on the forward strand.
TACTTCAAAGTAGGTAGATGTGTTCACTACTGCCTCGACTCCAAGTTAATGCTAACCAGTAACCTGTAGACTTCTCCCACTCAGTCAACTAGCATTTACATATTTTTTAAGGACTTAAAACATCAATATTGCTGATTTGTACCAAATTAGGAGCTGATCCTTTTTCTGGAGGTTCTTTTGTCAAACCATTTGTTTCATTTTATATTTTTAAATGTACTCACATTTTATTAGGGCTAGATGGGCTACATCACATCCCACATGTGCAGGCCCTATACTCAAAAGTGAAAACCACACCCAAGAGAAAGCCAAGTTACAATCATTCCTATGACTAATATTAATGGAGCAAGAAAAATAGCAAAGTAGGCGTTCCGAAGGCACAGAATCGGATCATTTAATGTTATGCAATCCATTTAAATTTTATCGAGGTTTTTCGTCTTGTTTATTCGTCAGTTCTATACTTTACTTTCTGGCTGCTAGACAAGTTTCCAAAATTATAACCTGGTCTAGAATGGCAGCTGTGGATCTGTTCCCAACATGCATCTTTAAGTTTTATTAAAATTAACTGTGTAACATTCCAAATAAGAAGCCGTAATAAAATAATACCTCTGCCTTAGGGAAGGACAAACGTTGATATTTGAGTTTCAAACCAAACTCAAACTTGTGAATCAAAAAAGTTCCAAACTTTGAACTTGAACCAAACTCTTGCAGATCAGTTTGAAAACTGAAAACAAGTCCCCATTGCATTGGCCTACAAATCAGGAAGAATGGTAAATTCAACTACCTACTTCAAAGTTATGAGTCTTAAATGAAAATGACACATTACCATAATAAGCTCATCCTATTTTGATGTGAATATTTATTTTAAAGGGCATAATATTGTCTAGCTAGGTACTTGAAAGTAGGAAGTTATTTGAAGTCAAAGTTAAAAATGTTAACAAACCACGAACTTGAACCAATTTCTAAAAAAAAAAAAAAAATGTTGGTGTGGGATATTGAAAGTTGGCCCGTCTCTACTCTGCCTATCTACCTGTGTGTTGGTTACTGGTTTTTCTCCTTTTTCATTCTACATATATGAAAATTCATCTTAGAGAAGTCTCACCCCTATTTTATTCAAGAAGGTACTAGTGTACATACACATTATGTACTACATACCTAGGAAACAATTAAGTGTAATTTGAAATAGGTACTAAACTGTAAAAAGAACAGGCTAAATAATATTCAGCAAGAATAGGTATAGCACAAGTCCTGGTTATAGCTTATAGATTAGCCGGCCCCCCGTCCGGATCGAAAAGCTTCGATAATAATATCACAAGTTTGTTGTTTGCATTTTCTAACACACATCTCCTTAGAATTGTGGCTAGAGTATACTACTAGCTAATGCACATTTGGTGAGCATTGTTTGAATCCAGCTTTTGACTAAACTTAACATTTTGGTTTCGAGCAATAACCAACAAAATATAAGTCAACCTTGTCACTTGTCAGTCATTATGCCCTCAACAGTAGTAAATATACCTAGTAGATATTCTAAAACACATGGATAGGCTAGTACCATTATTTTACAATCATGAGCTGAGAAACTTTATAGACATTAAGAAAGAATCATGAACTAAAGAAATTGTAGTAGTAGTATGAAATATGAATCAATGAATGTACTATTACATGAGCAATTTTATGTTATTACGTTTAAAATACCCCACATTTTTACACACTGGCACCGTCAACGTTCGGGTGCATTCTAGTGTACAAATTTTAATTTTGTGTTGCTCAGATTGCATTAAAAAAATAATGGTGTGCCTTTATTTACTAATGACAGACAAACCAATTCATTAAATCAATATAGGAAGTCTGTACAAACTATTAGCTATTACATGTTGCAGGAAATATATGTAATGAAAGAGTTTGTGAACAAAATGTAACACAGGACTAGACACCTGAAACTTGGATCATAGCATAATATTAATGGTTTGAGCGCTGTGGGATTTATTTTTTTGTAGTAGTCTGTACAGTACTTTGTACAATCTTTTGGGTTGATAGCAAAAGGGAATATTCAATATTCTATTATAAAATTGTCCTAGTTTTAATTTTATTCTGCAATCTCAGAGTTTGTAACTTGTAACTAGCCCCTTGTTTAGTAGTAACCACTCCAGGACTTTGGTCAATGCAACATAAAAGTTGAGATAGAACAATAAAAATCACTGGTCAACTATTGAATTAAACATAGGCCTATGAGATAACTGCTACTATACCCAGAAAAACATTGTTGGTTTAAAGTAGGCCTACCAATAGAACTACATGCTACAATAAAATACTTAATATGTACCGGTACTTAAGTTTATTATTTACAATATAATATGTAGTTGGCCTACATAAAATATTATCTTTGGGGGATTATTGTTATTATTTCTATAGCACTGAATTTAATCAAGTCATCAAAGAAAAATTAAGACAAAAAGAAATGGAGAGAACTAGTGGAAATGCCGGTCTTAACAGACAGTGAAGAAGATGAGGTGCTGAGCCTGGCTAGCAAGCACTGATAAGCCGTAGCCCGATAAAATGGTGACTCGTCACCCCCCCGACCCGAAGCATGCTGGAATTGGGGGTTGATATTATATTATATACCCTATTATTAAGTATGTTTAGGCTGAAAGCTTGATTGAATTCCTCTCACCCCAAATGACTCGTCACAATAACCAACAACAACAACAACTAGCAGGTAAGTGATGTAGATTACTTCTTTAAATACAAGTTATCTGGAATATACGACAATATGTTTTCTAGTAGTCATCCTATAAAAAATAATAATTTTATTTAAGTCTACCCTCAGTTTTATGATTTTCAGTGGAGACTTTAATCAAGACCAATCCAACCCTGCAGGCTGACGCAATCGACGATGAGCGATACAACCATATCAAAATCACATTGCAATGTTCTGTTTTTTTGTTTTTGTTTTGTACTGGTACTTTCTATCAAATTGAATAAGAGCTATCTAATAAAATGGTTTTCTATTTGTATAATCTTTCATATTATTACCAATGTGATAATTCATCGTTTCTATAATAATATGTTACACTTTTGTGTTCTGTTTTTTTTATTTTGTTTTGTACTGGTACTTCTATCAAATTGAATAAGAGCTATCTAATAAAAATAAAATCTATCTGTAGCATGCTACTTCTGTCTGTAGCCGGACCAACCTACTTTTACATTAGCTATCGACTTTAGTTACAGAGACAAATTTAGCAATACAGTAGTCCCTCCACAATTCAAACAAATTCAGCAAATTTCACACAAAAACATTGGTACCGAACATCAATATAGGACTTAACATGTTATTTTATTTGGTTACTTCGAAATTCAGTATAATTCATATTTTGAAGTCATATTGAGTCCCAAGTTTGAAATTCAATGTGATGAACAAGAAGATATAAATATTGAAGGAAGTTGACCTGAAGAAATCTACAAAAACAAAAAAATCTGAACGTTTTAGAATACCGGCTTCCACGTTTTCTATTTGACAGCGATGTACGTGTGTAGAACTTATCGTCTGCTCAGTCGCGATCAACAGATAGCTCCGCCCACCCGCGCTGCACGAGTGGATCAACCACAAGTGTACCCCGACGCCGTCAGTCAACATCAGCTGGCTAGATGGCTTCGCCAATGCGCTCTCGCTGACAACTCAGTACGATTGTGTAGCTCTCAGCTCATAATACTCACACCGAATGTCCGAAATAATACGTTCAAAGGTATTTTTAACAAATTTGCATTTTTTGGTTAATTTGACTTTGTATATTTCAAAATGGCTTTTGGAGGGTCCCCTCAACTTTGAATTATCGAGAGACTACGTAGAACACTACAAACCGAGTATCTGTACCGAGAAAAGTAATGTATAGTTGAAGCTTTTTCTAAGAAGTGTACACTGTTTAATTTTCACGTGCCATGGTCCAAATAAGTAGTAAAAAGTAACAAAATAATTTGATGGTTTCCCTGGCTTTGCTTATCATTTTTGAGTTTCTTTTAGCAACAAATAGCAGAAGAAAAGTGCAATACGTACTCCAGCACGAGCGCAGTCCCCGTCCAGTATCCCCGTCTGGGCCTGGGGTAGAATTGGCCCAGAGCATGGCTCTGCTAATCGTACAAGGCAATTCAAGAGAAAAAGTCCACCTCGCAAACATCAGCTAGTAAGAGGGGAGTATATTACTCCCCGAAACTAGAGGCGAGCTCTGGCAATCGTCGTCGGGGACCTTGCCCCCTTTCCCTTGACGACCCCACGACGACGATGACGACAATGACACCACAAACGATGACGAAGACAATGACGACCGCGACGTGAGAATCCCCCTTTCCTCCCCTCACCCGTGGGTGGTTCTGACCAGCATGGGCTCCTCTTCCCCCCCCCCCCAGGTTAGAGTGGTGCATTATGACCTAACGGTAGACGCGTCCTTAATCCAAATAAACCAAAACGAGCGCAGTCAAGAGTCACACACGAAGGAGTGAATGAACAAAAGAACACTTTCGTACAGTAGGTAGGCCTATAGAAAAGTAAAAATACATTTTTTGTGGTATGCAAATTTATCAGGGCTACATATATTTGTAAGATACTACGTAGCAGTAGCAAAAAAGTAGCAACGCTAGTTACTATTATTTTACGATAGTAGCTGTAGCACGGGCATCTTGTATTCTAAAAGAACCATCCCCGACTGAAAAAACCCCACGTGTATTGACTAAAATAAATTAAGTACTTCCATCACAGCATTCAAAAACATGCACTCATTCACTTGGGTCTTCATGCTTCAAGGTATTTTGAGCCCAATGTGTCTTTGACCCTCATCCCCAAGTTCTTTAACTAACAGGCTTAATGGTTGATCAAGTTTATCTTCGGCAAATACATATGAAACTAAAATTTTAATGAGGTATCGTTGAGATCATACTTGCAACTAAAAAGATTGTACTGTACATATCTCTAAGGTTGTCATAACATTTACTCAAGATACTACATAGTTGAACAGTTAATGTAGTTCCAAAAACAAATAATTTTGAGCATCCCATACAAATGCAGATTATATTGTCTCTACTTCAATGCAGGGTGCACTTGGTTCAAGCACCATGATAAGAGAACTGCATTATATTATGCATAATTTTGCTTTGTACTGGTCTACTCAACAATTACTTTGTAGTTCTCAGTGCAACTGAAAATATAATTGTTTACTACTATTTAGGGCAGATGAATGTGCAAGCAACTGTGTTAATTTTGCACAATTATTTGGGGAAATTCCACGAGAGGGAACATTAAAATATAAAAGACAATTATTATTACTAATTAATTACTAATTAGGCTTTTTGCTGATAACTCAGGAAAGATATTAGTTTGTCAAGTACTTGCCAAACTCACGTAACAATAATGTTTGCTTGGCAACAACTTAAACACAGAGTACTACTAACACAGAGTATGTAGGTACTGTACTTCAGGGTCCTATGACAACATCTGGTTGGTTGGCTTCCATGGCTGTAAATAACATGATAATATTGAAAGACAATATTTTGCCATCAATCAAAATGCATACAGTTTTCAGTATGCCACATGAAATTTTTTACAATTCCTATTTTAAGTAGGTCTGTACATTAGTGATTCTTAAGTATCCTAAATTTAGAATTTTGTTATAAAAGAGTTTCAGCACTGTGAAATAAATGATTTTACAGGCCTACTAGTCCCAGCAAAGAGTGAGAGACACTAATTTTCATTCCCTTCATCGTTGCGCTGGAAACAATAAAATTGCCACATTAGACCCTTTAGTACTTGCTGTGCAACAGCTGATAGCAAATATGCTAATTTCCTTGGTTCATCTAGATGTCATATCTTTGTTCACAAGCTCTTTGCTTGAGGCAGTGATAAGGTGTCCCAAAAAGCGTATGGCTATTTGTGAGGGTCTGCTGCATTGGAACGTCGCCTGTGCTTCGTCGCAACGGCAGACGGCTGAGGCTGGTTTAGGCATTGCAGTTGTTGCGCCTTTTGCTTCTGCATGGCTGCCAATTGCAACTGAAAATAAGAACAAACAGTAAGCATACCTCTTCAGATTACGGTAGATACAAGTAGAATTCATACATACTGCAACTGCAACGCATTATTGTAGAAATTTGACCTGGTTAACTTCAACTTGGAAATCATAATAAGGCCCCCTTTTTTGGTCTTAAACCAGGCTTCATAAACTGTGTGTGCACTTCACTTTGACGTCTCACTTATCAGCATCACCAGGATGGGTCGCTAGCGTAGCAAATTGAAGCGTCAATCTGACCTATTCAAGATGGCGATTTGGCATTTCAATTTATGCCTGACATTATGTTTTAAATGCAATTAAGTATTTTTCTGGATTGTTTTGATATGGTTTTAGCTTGTGCAGCATGGGAATGCACAAACAGAAACAATAAGAAGTTAATGCATAAGGGAATTTTCAATTTAGTAATCGATTGGTGTTAATGGCTAATATGCTCACCTGTCAACCTGACACCAAGCTTGAAAAATATTTGGCCTACGAATTGCTACAACCTATTTTAACATACAAACAAACTGACCTATTCAAGATGGCTTCTAATTGACACGCCAGTGGACCAATGACTAAAGAATAAAGATCTAGCCTACTATAGATGTTAAATATCATTGGTACTGGTACACAAGTAAGAATACTGAGTAAAATATAAACATACATTGACAAACATTAGTATTAGCTTATCTTATACTAACACATTATAACTCATTTCACTAACTCATTTATATATTATGTGAATGTGTATGAACCAAAAGAGGCTAATAAATATACAACAACTAACAATATAGCTACAACTTCAAGAAGTGTCTCCCCCCCCCCCCCCCCTAGAATTGCACACAAACGTTGTGAACTAGGGAAAATTAGAGGGTTGGTTTATAAACAGGTTCGGCCTATATTTGGCACAATACGGTAGACCTAGAAATACTACTAGTAAATAAATTTTGCAGATTTCTATTGTGATTGACAAGCCGTGTAAGCACCCCGCAAATGAAGCTGATTCTCAAAATGGGAAATTGTTAACTGTGCTTACCTGCTGTTGAGCATTGAGCTTGACAATTTGATTGGACATATTCCCCGGATTTGAGGCATTGTTAACAGCCATATTGTATGGTGTTCGTTGTAATAGCTGCAGCTTGCGTTCGTTAGATAAATGATTGGTGTGTACAAGACCACGACCTCTTTGCACAGAACCAACCAACTGAAGGGCAGGACCAGCCTGGAATTATTACATTTATGTATTAATCTAATTATTGATGCATTGCAGCTATTTTAAATCATAGACCTTTAAAACATGTAATTATTAATTAACATATTAAAAGAATACAGTACAACATACAAACACACAGGAAATTAATGCAAGAGTATAACAGGGCCTCCATCCACTTAAAGGAATCGTTCACCTCTTATGCAAAGGTGTACCCAGACATCTATTTAGTATTTACCGAAGTAGACTCCATTTACAACAAATTCTTTACCGAAAATAATCATAATTAGTAAATTACCCTATATTAATTGTTAAATATGTACGGAATGAAATTGACTTTGTTTTTGCCGCTTCGCTGTTCTGGCAACAACGGTCGACACGGCCTTGGCTTCGGAGTCGAGTAGACGGTGTCGCGGCGAACTGAGTCATCGACTCATTGTATTGGACATTTAAAGATGCATAGGAAGGAGGGATATGACATGTAGTCAAGTATGGCATATTCGCTTCAAATTAGATTGAAATAAAAAACGCATGTACATGTGTTATTCGGCACAAGTATCAAGTGTTTACGATATTATGTGGTTTCGACAATCGACTTGATAAGCGCACAGCCCACTTACTTATACACATTCAAAAACCCCGCACACCCAGCCGAAATATATATTTACTGCCGATGCCAGTAAGTTATTTGTTCGTCTTTTTGTCGAAAATGCTGTTGATGTAGATTGTTTAATCTTTGTTTTGTGTTTGTAATGGTTCTTCTAATCTATAAAGCATATGATAAGATAAATTATGAGTGGGATGTGCCTACCTACTCGAACGACATAAACAAAAAGCGATAAGCTAATGGGCTTAAAAGTGGTACTCCTATTTTTACTTTTTAGTTTTTCCTTACCAAGATTATCGTTCATCGTTCAATAATGCAGTCACGTTTTCAAATTAGTATCAATTATTTTAATTTTATTGTTGTGCATCCCTAGTAGGCGGAGGCCTGCATAATATTTTATAGTTATACACTGAATGAGTTAGACATGTCACTTTTTTTCTAAAAAATTTTTTGGGTCGATAAGTAAACATCAATTTTTTCTGTCAAAAATAGTGTAAAATTTTTGAGCCTCCATGTCCGACTAATACCAAATTGCCATTGGCAAAAATACACACAAAATACAAATTGAATAGCAGGGGTAAGATTTTTTTTTAAATCATCAATGTTGTTTATGTAAGTGTTATTGAATAAATTAATACCTACTATCGATTATTGTCGGCATTACTACAGTGTGAAGGTACCAACCAACTTCATCAGGACCCTCAAAGGGCCAGATATTGACAGTAAAGATATCTACTACCTCATGAAGAATAATGAATATCTGGAAGCTTAAGGGGTATTCACCCGCTAAACTCAAAAAATACATTTCATTCAGGCTGACTAGTTATGAATTTAGAAATTAACAGAAAAATTATTGGGTCCACCATGACCAGGGAAAAATTATCAAACTTGCTATTTTTCGAGCTAGGTCCCATTGGCAAAAATCTCCCATAAGAAATAACATGGGGACGATCTTTATGCCCCATGACCTTGGAGGATTTTGATCCAAAGACATATTAGCTATTATTGACGTACTCGGTAGCCTTTACTGTAAATTCGCTATATTTTGTTTTGTAATTTGGACAAGTATTTCGGTCAAAATATGCCGATTACCAAGAACGGGTGTGATTTTGGAATGCATATTTTTGCTTTTTCTCAATTTCATTAATCGGGAAACACTCCTGTAGGTAATTTCTGGATTGATTTACATAAAATATTTTTGTTTGTTTGAGAGTATATTTGTGCACAGTTTCAAGACACATAGTTATAAAGGGCCATTTTAGATTGGTCCGATGCTCTAGAATCTATGTGTAACAAATTAGAAGCAAGTTTAAGCCAATTTAAGAAATTTCTGGCTGGCTTGCATCAGCTGTTGTAAAGGGAGGTTATGGCGGATGGCCTATGAAGATCGTGATGCAACGAGATTGATGAATGATAAGTAGACACTAGGAAACGCTCAGTTGGACGCGTTGATAAGCGAGCACGTGCTACGTATAGCTAGACCCACATTGCACATTTTTTGAAATTTTAAAATTTGCGACGTTTGCTGTCCTTGGGGCCATGTTTCCAATATTATTTATTATTGCCAAGGTATTTGGGTAAACCCGTGGGTAGGTAAACCTTTACTTTGTGGATAAAATCCACTGCCATCTAGAGGACCTTGACATCATTTCCTTGGGAAAACTATTTTAACTCTTTGGTAACAAATAATACACTGCTTCCTCGATAGTATTTTGATTACTTCTAGGTGGCAGTGCATAGTGGCCAGAAACCTTCGTGCGACTTTTTATTGCCATGGCAACGTTACTTTTGTTAAAATGTAATTTCCATCTACACTTCGTATCGGATCAAAATAAAATTAACATATTCGTGACCGGACGGACATTCTAAAAGATTTGGCCACCTCAGATTTTGTCGCCGTTTAGTTTGAAAAAAAAACTTTCGATTAACTTTAATGTAACTTTGTAACTTTTTGAACGATTTTGCCACAAAACTAATGGCATTCAATCCAGAACGAAGCTTGCGGATGGTCCAAATTTCAACTCGATCCGAACCTCCGTTCGAACGTTATGGCGAGACATACAAACAAAACAAAACAAAACAAAACAAAACCAGTGACTATTCTTTCCCGCAGAGCTTCCGCAGAGCTTCCCCCCAAGCTCGCTTCGCTTGCTTAATCAAATTAAATTATCAAGATTTGAAAAATTCTGTGGTTAACCAACAAATTGTGTAATTATTCATAAACCTAGAGCCAGTGTCACTTCATTACGCATTTCAGCTTCCGTAGGCCTAGGCATACTACCGATTCTAAAAATATCGATCATACTTTTATTTTTCTTGCTAAACAGTGCAAAATCATTATTTTTTCATTTTTTTGATAATTCATTTTTCATTCAAAATGGCTTTTTGCTTGCAATAATGAATTTCAAATAAAAAAATCATTTTAAAATGTTCTTTTTATTATTTAAGGTTCATATTATTGTGAAAATTTAACAAATAAATTTTTTTCTGGCTTCCCGCCAAAAGACAACACAAAAAGTAGTGTGATGTACTTGTATTCAGTTCAGTTTGGCACAGACTCAAAGGAAGCTATATAGCAACCTCCACCGTGCTCCTGTCAGTCGTATTATCGTTTAGATTTCTAGATTAAATGAAATGCCGTGTAAAAGCTACCATAAGGGCGTTTACATTTACGGTGTAAGGAGTCAGCCTTGTCAAAACCCTGTTCAGTCATTTTGGTAGCCTACTTAGGCCAGGCTTACTAGTTGAGATAAATATGAGCGACAAGGTGGCCATGTTGAAGCGACCAACGGTGAGCATGCAAACTACGTAAAAGCTACTCATACATCGCGGGCCATCAGCGAGCGTACTCCATACTTGGCATGGGATTCAAAACCCTGACTTTGTACACCAGTAGTAACCACAGATTATTTTTTTTTTTTCTTTTAATTGTGAAGATTATTTAAATCTTAACTGTGAATAAAAAATGTAAAATATAAATTTGAAACCAAGGCTAGTTCCCTATTGTTTTAAGTGCATGTATTCAATTATAACTAACCTGAGGTAGAGAGATGGAAGCGTTTGGTATAGAGGAAGAGCGGAGATTCTGTGGATTCAGACCTTTCACACCAGAGGCCATCAGTTGAGCTGCAACATCAATCAAAATGTGTTAGTTAATACGTACTTATATTATGGAAGGCCAAGTGAAGTTTTCCAGTGAATGCTTGAACAAAACGGCACACCTTGTTTGTCTCAGAAGTCATTCTAATAGCAAGTCCAGATGAATTACTAGATGACAAATGTATGAAGCGTCCATATAGGCCTACTATTATGTAGTAGTACACGCATCTATATTGGACCATGAAATCACTTTCTTTATGGCAAGACTATCAAGGCAAACCAGGCAAGTCTGCCAAGAACTATAAGATACACCGGCACAACAGAGTAGACTTCAATGCACCTTCACAGTGGTAAGGTAGCCTACAAAGATTGACAATCTAAAAGTTTATTTCTATAACCATCAAACTAGGCCCCCTACATAGTATAACACAAGAAATGGCAGAAAGTTAAAAGAGCTAGCTGCCATCAAGTAATGGCTGCACCCCTATTTTGACCACTCAAATTTTGAAGAGTTGGAAATAATTATTTATTAGGCCTACTATTGATTGACAAATTACTCCGCATAAAGGCCGCACGCACCCCACCTTTTTAAGTTGATATTTTAAAATAAACCTGAGGCCTATATTTGCATAAATAATAAATATAGTAATTACTATCAGCATGTACTCTTGAACTGCAAATAGGGGTGGGATCAATCTTTAGATAAACCAATCCTAGTCTTCTTTAATTTTCCCACACCTAACTAAAAATAGTAGGTACACAAAAGACTCACCGACAGTGAGGACCGGTTGTCCGCTAGTTGTGGACGTGAGGACAACACTCTGGTTCTGATTGGCTGTCGCCGTGACTGCTCCACCCGAAGAAACGTTCAAAGACACAGAGATAGGCACTGCTAGGCCAGGTATAGTAACTTGCACATTCTGCAACCCCGGTAAGGAAGTGAGTGTACCTTGCAAACTCTCTATACAGTTCAGTCTTTGTAAGTTGAGGTTGACACTAGGAGTTGGCGGTGAGGAGAGAGGGCTCGAGGTGGCTGGGGAGAGAGGGAATTGGCCAGCACCCTTGGGAGAGGGAGAGGGATTCGAGTATGCAGACGGGGAATTGGAAGTGGTGCTAGACGCTGTGAGCCTGTCGAGAAGGGTCGAGTTCGAATTGCCGGGAATAGGATTGTCGGCAGAGGGGGTGCCTGCTAATAAAGCCGACAGCCCGGGCATGGAGAGGCCAAGGTTACTGGGAGGGTCGGTGGACGTGCGTCGCGAGTTGGTCGGTTGTTTCGTGGGCGACTTGCTCACGACGGGGACGGACGTGAATCCCACATTATTCCCCGACGTCAGTGTCGTGTAGCCGGCGCTATTCGTGGATATCGTGAACTGCGGCAGGGGACTCGCGGCGGTGGAGGGGGGAGAGGAGAGGTGTGAAGCGAGTTGCGATAGGGTCACTCTTACGTGGGGCTGCAAGTGATTACCAAGGTTGTTACTATTCAGGAGACCAGAGTTCAGCAGGTTTGTGATGGTCATTTTCCTAGCGAGGAGTTTCTGCGCGTTGCTATTCGAGTGCTGAACCTGTTGTGCTTGTGCGTGGTTGTTGTTGTTGTTGTTATTGCTATTCAGAATGCTGAGGATGGTTGAATTGCTTGCTGGAGAAGATAACTGTTGCATCTGGGCAGAGTTTGCAATGTTCGGTGAAGCGGCAGCATTTGCTGCAGCTGAAAACAAAGGGAAATAGTGACAACAGAATACAAACCTACTTCAGATAAAGGTACACATGCATAATTCTATGCAACATTTTGTTGCTTCTACACTGCAAAGGTTTAACAACTTAGTTGACTACCGTAATGACTGTAATAATGTTGGGCGGGGCCTACACACCTTTTTAACAGTAGGACCTACCATGGTGTTTTCTATATGCCAAAATGCATGTAGGCCTAAGTAAAATAGGCACATAATATAATGCTTGAAACAAGTTAAACTTAAACTTAAACAATACTTCCTTGAAAATGGAATAAGTAGATTATTATAATGTAGTAAATACAGTATTGAATCTGAACACACTTGCCATCTAGACACTATTAAAGAAAATAAATAGAATGGTTGAGACTAAGAAGGAACTTTTTATTTGTACGGTAGGTACGTTCAAGTTAGATTTAGCAAAACACGGCTTGAATAGACAATAGACATTCAGAAAATATAATTTATTCGTAATTAGTTTGAGATTATATTTTCAAGAAGAGGAGTAGTAAGGAGAGGAAGCCTGATTCAGCTAATGAAGCCTAATTAATTTATGAAGGGACAGGATACCATAAAGTAGATTATAAATAGTACAAATAAATAATATGACATTTAAAAGCCTCGGCCTAATTAAATAATGTACAGAATGTAAAATATGATATGAAAGCCGTATTGGACCAAATATAAATACACAGCACAATCTCGAATATAACACAACCCCCAATTTTTCGGAACCATTTCAAGAAAAAATTTAAAATTTAAAAAAATTAAAATGTACAAGAAACTTTTTATTTACAATACAATGAATGAATAGTCTAAAGTAAAGTTTCACTCTTAGTCTTACAACAAAAAACGATGTTAGGGCCTAGTCCTATGTTTTTTAACAGTGTAGGGCCAAGCTCCAGCTCACATAGGCCAACCACAGTTCACCAGTCTGATTTAGGGATGACATCGATTCCAAAAAATTGGGATCGATCATTGGGACCTAAGAATCAATTCCCAAGAAAAAACTTTATAACTGTACGTGCAGTTATTTTGGTGATCATTTTCCGCAGAACCCATGATACATGGTGATATTCCTACAGTCTTTTCCCGCGGAGCCCGTAATGACGTCACCCACCCGCCTCACGTCACGGGATCGGCTGGCGTCGAGTGAGTGGGCAGGGCGATGCGCGGAATTTGTATTGCAGGTGGCCTATGTTCAGGCGCTATTTCAAATGCAAGAGCGCGGAAATAACGCAAATGCGGTTTTTTAGATAGTATTTTCGTAAAAAAAAAAAAACATTGCGCTATCGGGAGAAAAAAGGTCTGATGGAGCGCTAGTGAGCAATCAGCTATTTAGCAAGATGGCTGGGTAAAAGGAGATAGCTGCCATCCACATGCTTGGTTAACATTGCATGGACCCAATCTTGAAACCTACTTTTTCTGTTGAAAACGTCCATTTACATAATAGAAAATGATTCAGAACTATAGGTTGATATCTTGTGGTATAATTAAAGTTTAAACATAATGAATATCTGTAAAGAATTAGTGATTACATATAGGCCTAGTGTACGTTCTTCCCACGTACTGCATTTCAAATTACTTGCGCCTATGATTTGTTTGCCCTAAAACAAAGAGCATCAATTGTTAATCCCAGAGTTTAAAATAACCTTGCAGTATAATATGCTAAAGCAAGCGTGTACTAGTAATTTGACAAAATGTTAATGGCCTAGAGCTGTGACAACTGAGAGAACAGCGCGGAAAATTGACGGCCGCCTAGCTTGGCCTAGGCCTACTTCTTGCCAGTTTCAACCATCCCTAGGTGTCAAATGACTCGGCTAGAAGAAAACTAATAATTTTGTTACTAAAATATAAATTTAAAAAATAATTAACCAGTCTGTATCCCAAAACTATCAATTTATTTCAATAAATTGGATAGGCTCAGTCAGCTGTGTAGTCTAGGCGTGTTGATCTCGCATTTACACTTTACAGCCAAGTCGCCTAGCCTAGGGCCTAGCATGACGTGCAAAACTCTGGCTAAATTAATAATATTCTGGCCAGACTTAATTTCGTATGTAGGCCCTACTTATATTATCTTATAGTTAATGTTATCACACCCTTTCGAGCTTCTAATATTATTTAATGAAGAGCCTACTAGAAATAATAAACATGTAGGTCCTAGGCTTACTTTGTCACCACACCAAAGCAAATATATTATAGGCCTAAAAATCTCGCGTAAACGGCTGAAAAAAGGCATTTGAATGTGCAAAACGAAGGGCGATATGAGGTTGAATACATTTTTCAGACATCTGGTGTAATCTGCTTACATATAAACGCAGACATTAATCGGCTAGATAAAATAATGTCCCAAATATATGCTTCATTCAAGAACCTGTCAACACTGTCGCGACCCAAAAGTCAAGTTTAAATAATACCTTTCAGGTAGTTTTGTATGAGTAAATGGTTGAAATGGATGGAAATCTAATTGGTTACTGTATTTTATTGCTTCCCAAATTGCAATTTTGGTGAATTAAATATACAATCATAATATTTCTTAGTATTTTCGTAGACCGACGCGATTCACCATGCGTTTTCCTATCAGGTGGGCGTACCTATCCCCGGTTCTCTAGTTCCTCACTCTCGCGCCAGAGAGCCATACTGTTCCTTATTTCCTCGGATATTCGGTCCGATACAGTAATTAAATCATGGACCAGTACCATTAAGTATGTATACAGTACAATATGAAATATAATACAAAAACCTAATAAAATATTTGTAATGTACGTATTTAAATTAGGCCTATGTATTCATCTATTGCTAAAATAATTATTTACAAATAAAAACCAAAATCATTACCTTGTTGAGTAAATTGTTGAGCCGAGTTCATCAGGCTAGTGACTATTGCGCTGATGGTTGGGTTGGTGATGTGCTGACGCGGGGAGGGTGTATTCGGGTGTTGCCTGGGCGGCGACACGGTTGCTTTGGGGCTAGGAGACTTCGGTGAGCCGGCTGTGCCATTGGTCATGACCATGGGAGGGGACAGGAGGGAGTTAGCGAGTAGCTGAGGGTGAAGCAGGTGGGAGTTGACAGGTTGCGAGGAGAGAAGCTGAGAAACCATCGGCTGGGAGTTGTGCACTTGTGCCTGAACCGAGTGCGAGTTCATAAGGTGGCTCGTAAGCGGTTGAGCCGTCAAGAGCTGACTCCCCATGGTTTGGTTATTTAGCATTTGATTTGACATCGGTTGAGAATTTAAAAGCTGCGTCGTTATTGGCTGGGAATTTAATACGTGAGTCGAAATTGGTTGGGAATTTAAAAACTGCGTGGTTATTGGTTGAGAGTTTAAAATGTGCGTTTGTAAAGACTGGGAATTTAGTAGATGTGTTGTCATTGGTTGTGAGGATAAAAGTTGTGACACCATAGGCTGGGAACAATGAACCTGCGGTACTTGCGACACGGGTATGCGCAGTATTGAAGGCTGGGGGGAAGGCGCAGTTTGGAGGGGCTGAGGGGCATGGGACTGTGATGGAATCTGATGCGTTGCCAATTGGTGGCTTTGAGCAAGTTGCTGCTGCTGTTGTTGTTGTTGTTGTTGCTGCTGCTGTTGTTGTTGTTGTTGTTGTTGTTGCTGTTGTTGTTGTTGTTGCTGCTGCTGCTGGGCATGCAATTGAGCCTGAAGCTGAAACAAAAATAAACCAAAATAAATAAACATATTCAATTCATATAATTTCAGAATACAGTGGAAGTTCTGGATTGGAACGTATTTTTAATTTTTATTAGCCGGATTTATTTTTATTAGCCGGATTGTGGCAGCAGAAATGAAAACAAGAAGGGGTTAAGAAGAAAGTGGGCAGACCAAGAGATAAGTGGGTGGAGCAGATTAAAGATAGATAGATAGATAGATAGATAGATAGATAAGGGTCTTTATTGTAAGGCGGGATTAAGGCTAGTGAAGCCTTATCTTCCATCCAACCTAATACTAATAATAATAATAATACATTTGATAATGAAGAGAACATTACATGATTATATAAAATATTGAAATAATAAATGAAATACATTATGGTAGCATTATTGCAAAGTTAAAATTTTCTAGGTGTATATTAATGTTATGCAAATTATGAATTTTGAATCGATTTATGCAAATCTGCAATAGTTTAAGAAACATTCATTCATCCATTCACACAAAAGTACAAAATTAATATAGCTTTAGACATTGTGTGCAGAAATACAGGTGAGCAGGAGCAGGTTGTGGTATGCATTACTCAATCATTAATTTAACAAAGGCTGTAGCGACTGATGTTTATAGCTGTTAATTAATTATAATTACTCAAGTAATGTTGATGTACTTTATGCTTGAAAGTGTCGTAACTAATTCCGTAAACATCCCTGATGCTCGTTGGGAGAGTATTCCAGACTCGAATAGCGTTTATTGTAAAAGAGTGGTCAAGAAGATTGGTTCTATGGGTTGGAAATGTTAACTGAGTACCTGATCTAGATCTAGTGTTGAAGGTATGATTTGAGAATAGGTATTGAAAATTAGATGCTAGGTACGAAGGTGTTGATGTTGAGAGCAGACGATGAACAAGGCAAATCGAGTGTAGATTTCTACGGTCATTTAGACGAATCCACGCAAGATTTTTGAATCCAGGGGTAATATGATCATATTTTTTTATACCAAAGATGAAACGAACACAGGCATTTTGAGCTCTCTGAAGACGAATAGAGAGGTCTTCAGTAAGGTCATTGTACACAACGTCGCAATAATCAAAATGAGGCATGACGAGGCTTTGTACGAGCATTGTTTTTAATTTTGTTGGGAGGAAGTTTTTTAAACGGTTTAAAGAGTGTAAAGATGAAAGATGAAAGACAGTGTTGAGAAGAGAGGAATGACATGGAACGAAGTGGAAGCAGAAAGACTGTGGGAAAACCGCGACACACACAACATCACCATTACATTACATAAATTTACAAAATAATACTATTCAAATTTTTTGAGAAAACGGTTTTAAACCGGTTTTGGATTCGGTTAATCGGTAGTCGACTTCCTTAGCCAATGTCATCCCTACTCTCGAGCACTTAGGCCTACTATCATATCATAAAATTATTCCCATAGCAGTTTTGTTCAACAAAAATAATCGTTCTAAAAAGAGAAACAAGAGTAGCAGCCCGAAATTAGGTAATTGAAAACCAATTTTTTTTTATCAGATATTGCTTAATGGTTACCTGCTTAGGCAGTTTCAGTTAGGTCTACAATAGTTAAAAGTAGCCTAGTTTTTGATTTGAGAAAAATTAAGTTTTGTTTTTCATTTGATGCTCCGCAATGTATGAAATATGAATATGATATTAATATAATAAATTTAAATTTGAATCATTTTAAATATTTAGCATTATCAGCTGTCATCAGCTGTTTATCACATGTTACATGATATTGAGTACTGAGTAGGCCTATAGTACCTACACTAGGAGTCCTTAATTTAAACATAAGTTTAAAATGAGAACTTACACAATTCACATAATCAATAAGTATTTTTGCAAGTGTCACAAGTGAATTCAAGCTTAAAATAGATTTGATAGTAGATAAACATTGTTAAAATCTTGAGTTTTTTGCTTTTTTCATTTTCAGTATTTTTTATACACTTATAAGAATCTAGCCTAAACCAAAATATTTAGATATTACAGTATGAGCCTGCACAAGGAGCAGGCCTAGATTATGAGAGTTACCGACTACTACAACAATGAATAGGGCTACACTGCATGAGTAACAAAGGTCAACTCAGTATCCATAATCCATGCACCACTAGACTTGCCACTTGACTCTCTCAATGGAAGTAAAGTAAATGGGATCCAAATCCACCATAATCGTATTGGATTTTTAAAATTACGGTAGGCCTAGGGCTACTTTAAATTATGGATTAGTTAAACCAAGTAGGCCAAATTAAAAATATTATTTGAAAATTGAAACATAAAAAAATGGTAGGCCTGCAAATAATGCAATACAGTGATAAATATTCTCCCATTCCTCCCATTTGATTGACATAAGTATTAAACATTGAGGAAATGATTGCAACAACCTTGTTTTTAGGTTCCCCGAAACTCTGTTAGGGCATTCAGTACTGGTACTGTATTACCGACCCTTTAGTTTCTTAACAATAACCCAGTTTTTGGTAGTGCCGTACATACCTGTGCTTGCAGCCTAGCCTGCTCCCTCTCACGCATGCCAGAGGTACAGGTGACTCGAGTTGGTTGGCCTGGGACCGAGTGAGTGATACGAACCGACTTGCGCCCTTCTTCCGTGAAGATCTCAGTAAACTGGTGGATATAGCGATTTGCGTGTGCTCGAGTACCCAAAGGAAACCTGAAAACGAAAATCAAGGTAGGTATTGTTTTAAATGGGGAACAGGTATGTAAAATTACTTTTGTTTTAAACTCATAATTGAACAGAGATGTAGGCCTAATTGTAAACACTTGTGCCAACCACTTTTCTACTTCCTTTAGTAATGTCGCGTGCCAGAAATCAGCCGCTAGGTTAGGTAGGTAGGTACCGGTAAGTGAAAATAACGTTGTCGCTAGATACGCCAAGTTCGATTTCTGGAATGCCAAAATGGACGAGCAAGAAATTTTGCTAGCAGCTGCAGCGGGAGTTTTAAATAGTTGATATGAGAATTTAAATTAGGTCTATTTGAATAACAGTTGTGTGCTAGTAGGCCTGTGCAAGCAATTTGATAATGAAAATTAAATGTTTAATTTTTTATTTATTTTTAAACAATTTAACCTACATTTATTTCCATTTAACTGTTATCCACTTCTCATTTCCCGTACATTGTAGCCTACCTACATTTAAAAGTAATTTCTTCTAATTTCAAGAGTATCATTAGTAAAATTGTTAGTTTCAGTTACAACACTTCTGACTTTTTTTCTCAATTTCATTAATCGGGAAACACTCCCGTAGGTTTAGATGATTGATTTTGTATAAATCAATCCAGAAATTACAAAATCCAACTCATCGGGGTATCGAACCGGTATCAGCGCTGAGATGGATTTTTTTAATATCTGGATTGATTTATATAAAAAAACACTTCTGACGTTGTACCTAATCAATCAGAGAATGTGAAATAAATAATATCAAAAATCAATGAATCTTGAAATAGCCCAAGTAAGTAGTGCATTGGTTAAAAGTTTCTAATTTACGTTTTAAAAATTATTGTATAATTATTTTGAGTCATTGCTGAATGCCTACCTGCAAGCCGACCCATTTTTCTCCCCTTCCTTGTGATCCCGATCCACGTAGAGCTCCCCTAGGAACTGTCCGTCAGCTGCCCTTTGTAGGATAGACAGCTTTATGTGGTAAACCCTATTCTGGCCCCGTTCAGTCTCGAGTACGTACTCTTCCACTAGGTGGGGTGTGCAGTCGCTTGTCTCTCGTGGTCGCTCGTACGATCGGGCCAGGAGGGTTAAGTCAATGATTGCGTCTTCCGGCAGACACAGGTCTACACTGGAGTCAAGAACCTGCACAAGAAAGAGGAATAATTAATTAAATGTGTGTATTTACTTCTTGGAGTGTAACCACTCAGTTACACAACTATTTTCAGTGATAGTCTTTCATAAAAGGGGCTCCAAACCGGCTCTTGGCAATGCCATTAGGTAACAAGCAAATCAAAGTTAACCATGGATTGAGGTTCAAAATTTGAACAGCTGGTTGGTGAACGGTTAACCACAGATAGCAGTTAGCATCGACCATCGACATTTGACAAGGCTAGGTAGTTCTAAATAACTTTATACAATTTATTACAGTAGTGCTTCATTGATGGGACGGCTCTAAACTCCAAAAATTCAATTCTGACAATTCTAAGAAAATACACTTAAATAATCATACTGATATATTAAGGATTTAAAGTCCATTTCAAAAAGTTAACAACTTCTGCCTGAACAGGAATTGAACCCAGTTTGTCCCACTGGATCAAAAGGCATTAATCTTGATATGATGTAGGAAGTCATCACATGATCACATGTAACAAAATAAGCATCCATAGGGCCTTGCAGGAGTTGGTAGGTCTACATGAAAGGATTATTTTTTATTGTTGATATAGGCATATCTAGGAATAAGGCAAGGCCATTCTGCATGGATACACTAGAGCTTACACATAACTGACTTAGGCCTACCTGAGTTGGCACTGGAGCAGTGGTTGGTTTAGGCTTGGAACGTCGCCTTGAAAGGAAGTCGTATAGTTTGAGATCGTGATGTGCTGAGAATTGGTCCAACTTTCTCTTCCTGTTCAACGAGACTTGAGTCATCTTGCGCGCTGTCCGTTGTAATGGCCGCGTATTGAACGGCTGGCTCTCGAGCTGTAGTCGCCTATTGCTGACGGCTACGGAAGGCGAGGGGTCTAAACACAGGGGGGCTTGGGTCGCTAGCACCAGTTGACTCTCCAGCTGTAACCGTTCCTCTGGCGACCAGTCACCGTTGACAGTCAATCGATTAACATCACTGATCAAACTTCGCGTCGTTGGCCTAAGTAGAATGTGATGTTTAGTCATGCCATGCACCGGAAAAGCCTGTCTATAATCTCGAACCTCTGCCACAAGACAGCCAGAGTAAAACAATTGGTTTATGGATTCTTCTATCAAATCTACTAACATAACGGGTATTTCTTGTTGGTCTAAACATTTCAATAACTCGTCGTCGGAATACGGCCACCGCATGGTTTCAGACTCCTCGTTGCCAATCCGATAGCCCAATGAATAACCCTTATTCCCCGGGTACAAGTTCACAATCAGAGTATTAAGTCTATCACGAGCCACTAATTTATCCACAAGATGCGAACTGGACTTGAGGTTGTTGTCATTCGGTTGATTCAAGTCCCATGCACATTCTTCTTCATAAAGCTGTCTCAGATGTTGATGGATGTTGTAAAACAAAGGCTCATGTTTCTCTTTGTCAACTGTCTTTGGATGTGGGACTGTGTGAGGTTGCCTTTTAGCTGTGTGAAGAATGTGCTGTGGAAGAGAAATCGGAGGTAAGTTTATGAACTGTTGGCCTATATAGCCAAATAGGCATTTCATCTAGGTATATTCTACTTCATGCACAAAGAGTTGTGGGTGAAAGTTGTGGACACAAAAATTGTCGTCGGCGATAATGTTTGGAGATCCATAGAAATGAATTGCTTGTAAAAACTCACCCCAAATTAAATAAATAGGCCTACATTATTCAAGCATAAAAGTGTAGCCTATGTATAGAAAACAGCAAACCGCTATTAAAATATGTTATGTTTAACCTGCAACCTATGTAGTGTTAAAAAAAAATGAACAGCTTATTTTGATGCCGTGGTCGTGGTTAACGACAGACAACTGTGTGAAAGGCCGCAGTTTCAAAGCTTGCTAATTGTCTTGCTTGCGTTGCTATATGTTGCCTAGTTTTGAAAAAAATAACTAATAAAAATAGGGGGGATGGGGGCAACATTTGCGGCACATCCAGAGGAGCCGCAACTTTACCGACACAACCTACGATTTGCGGGCGCTTAAAGGCATATGGATTTGTCCAAGTCTAACAAGACACAATTTAGCGTCGGCAAATCTTTATGCATGTGGGGGATTATTAGGTACTTCAGACAATTATGTATGGTACTGTACATCTACTCATCAACCAATAATTGTATGTCCATAATAAAATAACTAAAGATGTGATGTGGTGTGGAACCAATACATGCACAAACTCCACCTCCATAAATCCCAGCTATCAATGGCAACCCCATAATTATTGGATTCGTGTGGTCAGTAGGCTATCAACATCTGTATGTAAGGTTCTTGATTCCACTTCCAATAAAAACTAATTTTGTGTTTGGAAGGGTTTTGTGCGCTGTACACAAGAAAAGGCATATGGAACGCACAATTCAGTACCCCTTCCCAATGTCAACAACAACGTTGCCTCTTGCCTGATGAAAGAAAATATGTGTTAAAAATTGTTTAACCACATGACCACACGTGACGCATACGGGTGCGTCATGCACGTTTCAAAGTCTCCCGCCAGCTTCACGTTCATATTCCCACTAAAACCTTGACTGAAGTAGTTCAAGTAGGTTGCCGTTAGATAGCAGCACTAACTAGAGTTGTGTTCTCGTTTCTCAGAAGGTCAATACAGTAATTTATTTGATAGCTGTAAGTGTCAACATGTATTTCCAAGATGGCTACACATCGAGTTAAAAATTACGAAACAAATGATGTTTCTTTCAATTATCTTTTATTAGACAGTGGAAAAAATTAAGTCAGTGTATCTAGTGGTTCAGAACATGATTATTTATCAAGTGATAGTGAGGAATCGGTGCAGGACAGAAGTGATATGTCGGGAAGTGGGAGTGAAAGTGATGGTGGGGGTGTGACAGATGATGGACAAGACAGGCCTAGGCCTGGACCTAGCCAAAACACGCGGAAAAGTAGCAAAGTAGGGCTCAACATCGAGTCCTGCTTTGAAAAACATTTCAAAAGCAAGTGAAATTTGTAAGAACAACAAAATCACAAATTTAGGTTAAAAGATGGGGGGGAGGGGGGTGGGGAAATGGTTTTTGTTTGATTTTTGGGATTTCTAGGTGTATATGGGGCCACAAAATGTCTTAAAATGGGTGTTTTCAAGGGGTTTAGGGAAAATCAATAACTTTCTTTTGCAATTTTAACAATTTGGCAATTTTGAGACTTTGTGTATGATCCCAAACTGACCAGGAACAGAAATAAACCAAAAACCGAAATTCCAAATTTTGGTTTACAGTTAGGTTTTTGGTCCAGACATTGTCTTATAGGCTAAATAAGGGTTTTTGATTCAGGATTTTTAATTTATTTTTTCAGTTCGATGCCCTGGTGGAATGTATAGCCTATGGCCTAACCTAACAAATAAAGAAAACTGGAAAGCATGTCTCAACGTGAGAAGTATATTTAGCCTGAGGCATGAGTAAATCAACAATCCATAAAATGAGCTTTGAGTAGGGCTACCCAATTTTGAATAATTGATAATTCACTTAACGTTTAATCAACTTTACTAATCGCATGTACGCACATGTACCCTTCTTCAATTGTGAATCATTCGTGAAATATTTCACTCCTAGAGTGGTGACCTTGAGATAAATTCCAATGATGGTCATAAGAGCCACATGCACACCAAAATGTATCAAGGAAAGAACACTGGGATACAGTAGTTTTTTCTTGGTATTACCATGTATTACTCTATTACAGCTGAATTTGATCTCTAGGGCGAAAGAAGAAAAAGTACAGGATAATTTGCAAGTTGGAGTGTCTTTGCAAAGTGGGTGTTTAATTTAAGTCACAAATTAAACAAACAAGTCAGTCGTAGCTTTGTATGAGAAGTGCAAGACTGAGAAGTGGAAGTAGGCCTACCGGTACCCCACCTTGAGTAAAAAATTCTCTTTCACCATATTGTTTTATAAGTCTAAAGGTAGAAGTTGTGTAGGGTACGGTACAAACAAATTTTGGCAATACCCGTGGACAAAATAGGGCTAGTCTAGTGGTATGTGGTGAGACAATAGAACAAGTACAAGAAAGAATAACTGGATGAGTGAGCAACAGCAGTGGCGTAACTAGCCCTTATATTTTAGGGGGCGAACATTTTTATAACCACAAACATTGCCTATGCATCCTGGTACAATGGGGGTCTAGGGGACTCCCCCCCCCCCCACAACTAGTGCCGGTCTGGCAGTGGCGCCTTTTCAACTCACTATCAGGTGTGCAGTGGTGTCATCAAAAATGTATTT
Source organism: Sweltsa coloradensis (assembly GCA_024449915.1). NCBI lineage: Eukaryota > Metazoa > Arthropoda > Insecta > Plecoptera > Chloroperlidae > Sweltsa > Sweltsa coloradensis. The sequence goes on from JAMZAV010002702.1 coordinate 69,985, forward strand.
ATGGGCGTACGCTCTTTCGTGAGTAAAGAACACGATTTAGTACAATTGGGGGCCTGGGGGGAAGGCCCTTTAGCTACTGCGGGTCCGGGGCGCACAGCCCCGAAAATTTTTCCGATTCTAAGAATGTGATTAAGGATTTTAACGAGTTTTAGGGATGTTTTAAAATAATTTTGTTAGTTTCTGTCACGGTTGTTTGTATTTTGTTACTGATGATTGGTGAGATTGCAAAATTAGATTATGTGCTTTGACTTGACATTGGATTTCCTCATTTTTTCAGCGAGAGTATAATAATATGCACCGTATACAGCGTAGGACTATTACCCTATACCCTGATTTCTATTTCGTTTTTGGTTTACTGAAATTTATATATTGCGTTTTGGATTTACGCCGTATACTCGCATGACACCACTGCAGGAGTGCAATTGATAGGTCGAAGCTTTAACAAGTAGACTCCATCATGGGATTTTGGGGGCACACCTCCGGGAACATTTTGTTCAAGGTAGTATAATTTTGCTCAATTTAAGATCCTTGTGAAAATAATTTCATATTTTTCTCTTATTTAGGAATTCCTATTTTGTTTTTATTTTCGTGGTGCCGAATACACCAAAGATGTCGGCTATGGAGGCTGCACTGTCACTTGCGAGTTACTTAGAGCAATCGTGGCTAAATGCGTTTCACCATTATATTTTTAGACTTTACCCATAATTACCCAGGTAACAAGTGTGCTGGTAACTCCCATATTGGATAAAGTATTTGTGTGAGTTTAATACATCATAGAAGAAGATACTTTAAAGTAATATAATTGATTTGCATGATGTGAGCTCTTCATACATTTTCTAAAAATAAGTTTCACTCATACCCTACTATAATTAAATTTGAGTTGGTTAGGTTATTTTTCCTGACTGATCAGGTTTACGATTGTCACGCCTTACACACTGTAAAAACCACCCCTGCGGTCTGGGGCACTTAAAATTTTGATTTTTAACATTGCAAATGGCGTTTTTTACTATGTTTTAGCGTGGTTTTGTCGATAATTTATATAATTGTGAAGATTGACAGTGTTATTGTCAGTTTACAAAAACCTTGCAACAAAATTGTGCCCCCCTCGCCCCATTCTGACCAAATTAAGGGGGGCGGTCGCCCCTCCTCGCCCCCCGTAGTTACGCCCCTGAGCAACAGAACCATTTGGTTTGAGAATCAGTCAAGAGAAGAGCGAACATGTAACCATGACAAAGAAACGTAGACCTGAAGAGATAATAAACCTCGTTCCCTGCAAAACTCGTTGCTAGTGCGCTTTTAAAAAAGATTTCTTAGAGCTAGTGTGGCAGGAAGATGGAACACCTTGAAGAAGTCAGACCTAATTTTTCCCTTAGGTTGCCTTGTTTTATCCGTGACTTGGCTTTTTGGGCACGCCCACTATCATGGTGGGTCCAGCAACAAGCTTCGATGCCTACAGATTTAGATATCTCTAGAAAGTAGGATATTAGGACATTTTATTAGGCTATATCTATTTTGTTAATTACAGTACCGGTAGGCCTACATGAAAGACCAGATAAAATATTATTTTTACAGTATGGAGGTTTATTTAGATTTTTACTACGGTAACTATATAAGGTAGGCAGCCTCTAGAAGACAGCTGAGTTTGGTCCAGACTTAACTTGAGCTTGAACCCATGCTCATTCCATGTTAGTAGGCCTATAGCCTAAGTGCAGCGGTTCTGTGCACTATTGTAGTGTAGGCTTCCTAACTTTATAAGCAACCACCAGTAGCTAGGCTTATGAGTATGACACTAGGCATACTAGGCCTATAGCAGTCACATTCAACCACTCACCTAACCTTCTACCGGCGTAGGAATGTAACCATGTAGTGGCGTACCCAGAAATCCATATATTTTAAGGGGGAACTGTGAAGATCACACGGAGATAGATTTAGTTGTGAATTAGCTCATGTAGGCTACCATAAAATTGTGATTGTGGGGGGGAGGGGAGAAGTCGTTCTTTTTCGTCTTCCCCAATTTCGCCCCGCAGAATTTTTTTTAATTTTTGTGATCCTAAAATGAATTTGATGCGTTTTACCAGCAATCAATCTGATTTGTTGATAATCCCATTTTTATGTAGGTAGGGTAGTAATGAAATGTTTAATGTTGTGGTTGAAAGGTACCCCTATGTGTCCTTTATTCTTTATTGCCTTCCTTGTAGTTGCATAGCCAGGATTTGAAAAAAATACACATTGTGAAAGCAATGAACGACCTGAGGTGGCATATTCATGGTAGCCTGTATTCAAGGTCGTTTGATAGAAATCAGACACACAGTCTACTGTGTTGGAGCAAAACTTGTGAACTTACGAAGGCTACCCTTATATTTCAAATAGGCCACTATTCCATAGAAATCGTTTTATCTTGGAGGCGCGAATAATCTTAGCTGTTAACGAGCCCTAAAACTACTAATAAGTAACCTAAGTATTCTTTAAAAATCAATTTTGTGTACCTAATGTGTTTTCATGTTCTCCGGATAGGCTGAGCCATTATTTGGGAATTATGTACAACTAAAACAATGCATAATAGGTAGGCCTACGAAAACAAGGGGATCCAGGGTAATTTGGTAGAAATCTGTGCGTTTTGGAGAAACACTTTGTTAACAAACCCAAACCCGAACCATTCAAATTCTTCTAACTGTCAAGTTAGTTACCGAATATAAATTCAATATTTGAAGTGGAAATATATGATTTAATTAGGTCTTACGGACAAACTTGCTGTCTCGATCTCATTGAAATCTATTTTCTATTATCTAGAAATTGTACTGGAAATACTTCATGTCAAATATGACCCCTAATGTTCTTCTTATTGCATTTATTAAATTGCATTCAAGACGTTGATAATCCTGCTTCAAAATGACAATAACTTAAAACAGAAAACTCAAAAACGTTTAATTCTTGCCTAAGGCCGACAGCAGTTTTTCAAATTCGTAAAAATATCCAACTACAACATCAATCAATCAAATCAAATACAGATAAAGAACGTGTCGGTTTTTCATTTAGAAAAATTGTTGAATTGCTACCTGTTATTAGTTGAGAACTACTGGATGGCAAAAATTACAAAATAAGTAATGCGAAGTATAGTACTGTGGGTGTCAAGACGAACGTCTATAAAAGATGTGTGAAGCACTAGGTGCTAATGTTAGCACAAGAATTATTTTAAACACCCTAACATTTCTGTTTAAAATTTCAAAAGGATGGCCCAGACTACTTGTGTAAAACAGTTAAGAATTGAAAAGAGAATTGTTACAATACAAGAAATGGGAAAAACCTGATAATCCAAAGAAACAACACTAATTTGGAAATATACCTCAATTTTCTGCTAAGGTATGTAATGAATTTAATAGGTACCATTAGAAGTTAGAAATATGCAGGATGTAAAAGATTTTGAGCTAAGTGCTGTAAGATTGTTAAGGGGATGCGGATGGAACAGGGAAGTTACTGGAGAGGATTTCTGGACTCAACCAGACTAGTGTCTGAACGATGTAAGAGTCTATGCTCACCCATGTAACCATCTACCTATTGTATTGTAGTTTTTTATATTGTATTGGCTTTTAAAATCTCAAATGATAGTTAATATTATTTTCTGAAAGTGTATTGTAAATGTTTTGTATAACATGTAATACAAATAGATGAGATATTGAATATTGAAAAATGAGAATTAGGCACAATAAAGTGAAAATTTTGCTAGTCCAAAAATATTTTGTATGTTCCTATGAAGTATAAATTTTTATGGTCTTACGTAAAATGTTTGAAGTAAGACTAGCAGTATAGGCCTACAGAATAGTAAAAAACAATCCTGTGCTGTAAGATAAGTTAAGGGATGCAGATTGAACAGGGATGATGGGACGGAGGATTTCTGGACTCAACCAGACTAATGTCCGAAAGATGTAAGGACTATGCTCATGTAACATCTATTGTATGTAGTGTTTTTCATTATAATTGTAGCTTGGTATGAATCTAAATAATTTCAAATTTATATTTCAAAGATTTTCTGAAAGTTCATTGTAAGTGTATTTGTATAAGGATGAGATGATGAAAGTAATAATATTAGGCAAATAATATAAAATGGCTACCTATAAATAAATATGTGTACATAATGACGAGTATCAATATTAAGTCGAGTAAAGAACAGTGTTTGTTGTGATGATATGATGTGAAATGACATGTAAATAGCAAATGCAATAAAGATATACTACTCTACATCTCTATCATGCATTTTGTCTGTACCGTACCTACTTTAAAGCTAAATCATGATTCATGACAAGCTTTTACAACAGTCCAGTATTATTCCACTGTTATTCATAATCGGGATGGATGACATCCACAACAAGGTAAAGATGGAGGCAATGGAAGATGTGGAGGTAATGTTGATTGCCGATGACTTGGTGGCATGGTCCGAGTATAAGGAGGTAACATAGGCCTACTCCAAAGATATAGACTTATGAAATAGTAACATAACATACGTAGGTAGTTAAGAAGCAGGTATGAAAATATGAAAAAATAACTATGCCATGAGAAGGGGACACAGGGAATTATCAAGCACACATAAACATTGAAGGAGAAACTCTAAATGTGGTGGATAGTTTTAGCTATCTAGGAAGTGAAGTAATGGCAAGTGGTAAGATTAAAAAGGAGATTAACATCAGAATACAAAAGGCCAGTAACTTCTACCAGTGTGTGAAAGAACTGATGTGGGATAGGTAAATACCTATTCAGGGTAAGATGACAAATAAAACCTATTTCATACCGATCCTTACGTATGCAGCAAAAAACCTGAACAATGGGAGATAGAGAGGAGAGTCAGATGCAGGCGGCAGAGATGAGAGTCCTGAGGAGCACAGTGGGCAAGACGAGAAGGGATAGAATGAGAAACATGGACATTAGAGAAATGCTAGGTGTAGAGAAGTTAAGTGACAGGAAAGGAAGGACACCGTTGAGATGGTATGAACATATGAAACGAATGGGGGAAAATAGGATGCCCAAGAAAATGTAATGAAAGAAGGATTGAAGAAGGAAGAAGAAGACGGGGTAGACCAAGGAAGAGATGGAAGGACATCATAGCAGGAGACTTGGGAGGCAAGAAGAGAGAGCTGGGAAGATGTGGAAGAGATACAATTGTGGGAGTGGGAGGATAGAAAGAAGTGGAAAAACTTGGTTGCTAAACCCAAGCTGACCCTGCCAGAAGCAGGAAACAGCAATGGATAAATAATAATGATAAGTAAGAGCTATAGCCATACAATTCAGTAATGTGATTTTAACAATTGAAATGGTCATACAGTAATAGAAAAATAGGTAATTGTGAAGATTCACTAAGCAATAGCAAAATTCTTTGGTCGTGCTTGGGTGTGTTTTGTTTTCGGGGTCCAGGGACAGAGCCCCGGTGGAGGGTAAGGGGGGCAATGCCCCCCATTTACTTTGCAGCAAATTTCATTTTGGAATCCGGGCCGGTAGTTGGTTGCACTGATTTGCGTTCAAAGATCTGAGTGTGGCGTCTGTTGTTTTGTGTATTATTTTGTGAACACTTGTGTGCGCCTGTTTAAATATCATTACCGGTAACAATTACTGGGTAAAGAGGTTTTTTAGTGTTTTTTTTTTTAACGAAAAAATAGTTATAAACATCTCTGAGTAACCCTTCACTTTTACCGAAAAATATTATATTTCATTAAGAAGTAATGGATGGGTGGGTCCCCGCGGGACCACCCACCCCTTTCGGTACCGGTGCCTAGGCTCCAAATTTGTATGCTCGCCACGCCTCTTCTAAATCTAGGGATAGGCAAATGCGTGTACTTTCCTAAAGGAGTAGGGCCTAGGCCTACTCTTGGCTACCAGCGTGTGTATAAGCTATGTGTAGGGTCTATAGGCCCAACACATTAAGCTTAAAAATATTTGTATATATTATGTTTAGTAGTATCCAACTTAAGAAGATGGCCTTGTGCAACAGTAAAAACAAGGGATATTATAGGCCTCAATTATAGCTCCAAGCTTATGGACAACCAGTGGTCGGTCGCACACAACACAACATAATAACCACAGGCGGCGGTGGCAAACAATAAACCCAGCATGAACTTCTTTGTCGATTAGAAGGATGGAGTTGTTGGTAGTGCTGGTGGCGCGGCAGTGAGTCAGGATGGAACTTCATCGGAATCTTTGTCATTTGTTTTGCCCATAATTTCTTTAATTGAATAGATCGTTGTAATAGCAAAGCTATTCCTGTTACAGTTCATGCTTTAGCCATCCCTGCCGCTCCCAAGTAAGTCTATGCAATGCGCCCACAACAGATAAAAATCATCTACCCTACATCTAACGTACAAGAATTAACAAATGAAATAATGTAGCCTAAGAATATTTGGTACCTAGGCCTACCTACTTGTTCATTATAGGGACCCCCCCCAAAAAGGAAAGTAGGTTAGTGGGGTTGGGGGGGAAGGCGTGAAGCACCGTAGGGGGAGAGCATGAAGTGTGTTGCCATGGTCTGCTAGCCCCCCTCCCCCCCAACACAATTAAACTACTTTCCTTTTTGGGGGGGTCCTATAATGAACAAGTAGGTACCAAATATTCTTAAGTTAGCCTACCAATGAACTTATTTAGGTAGGGCCTACAATCACGTCATAGAAATCAAATCTAATGTCCGCCGCATGATCATACATGATGATGATACATGTACCTATTGTTTTATTTTCAGTTGAGATAGCCTTAATGTGGATTCTTGTTTTACAAGGTACCCTACCTAACTTAGTCACATGATCTGGATCTGATAAGTTGCATAGACCCTAGCAACCATTTCCTACTAGACCTACTTCGACCAACTTCTATTGACGTTAATTACGTGACAGGCCTAGCTCTTAGCGTACGGTAGGCCTACCTAGGCCAAGGTAGCATATTTGTAAGGATAATTTTGTGACAAAATTATTAAAAAGGGTAAAACAAAACATATGCTCTAGCCTAGTAGGCCCTACACCAAACAGAAGCAAGATAGTAGCTACACCAAGCACCAGCTCTAGATGCAAGCTTACTGCAAGCTTACAATGAAGCACAACTAGATAGGCCCTAGCCTACAAGGGAAATAAAACTTACATCAGCTTCCTCACATGCAGCCTCCAGGCTTTGCATCGTAGTCGACTCGAGTTATCAACATTCAGCTAACTGGAGACGTTTTGACGCCAATCAGACAGACAGTACCCTGAAAACACAAGTTGTATGCCTACTGTAGAACATCATCTAAGACCAATCTCTATCTACCTAGCACAAACTAAGCACTGAAAACACAGCACACAAAATACAAATACTAGGAATACGGTAATACCTCTACTTTAAAGCAGCAATCGCATAACAATCTTCAATGTTTGAAATTTGACATGTGGGTTTACTTGTTTTGACATTGGTTCATTCAAGGGTCAAGCAGTTCCCTTGCCCTTTGGTGGGGTAAAAATTGGGGTCATGCTGCCACAGGTTAAGAGTATAGCTCAAAAACAGTTACACATACCTCAACAGCACAGTAAAGAACCTAATAATTGGTTATTTTATACTCCTAGTATAGAATTTGGTTTATAAATCTTACCTTTGGGCTGTCTGCTTTGGTGAGCCCGCAGACGGCCATCAGCTGTACTGCAGGGAGGAACGACTCTAACCCTATTCTTCAGAAAAGAATAGCACAAAGCCACACAACTTATAAACTGTTGTGCGATTCATTTATGGATATACTAGTTTGAAGTATTTACACATTTACAAACTTCAAATGTTCACTTACACGTGAAAACTTACCGATGAATTATCAGTTTACAAACATACTGCCACCTTGTGTGAACATTAGTTCTACCTATCGGTACTTTTACAGAACTGATTTAAAAATTAACGCCACCTAGGGACGCAAAATATACACCACGAAATATGCCTCGGTACTTCTCGGTTCGCCTGTTTCTTGCTAGAGAGCAGCATTTATTACTTTATTGATTCCACAGCCTGCTGTACGTATTCATTCATGTATCTAGTAGGCTGTGGTTAATTTTGTACGTACTTTAAAAAATAGGATGCGTTTAATTTCACTTTCTGAACGATTTTCCCAGTCGTCAGTAAATTGACCTTTGAAAGTAGCTGAGATACAATTTTAACTGAATGAATGTGAATGTATTGAATGTGTTTGAATGTAGCTCTGATATCCATCACTTGAACACTATTAATAAAAATAAACTCAAACTATTTTTTTTTTCGTAATTATATACCAACGGTGCAACCATAGTTATTGAACCCCTATTGTAGGTTCAATATCTATGGGTGCAACCCACTGGTTAGTGGGATCGAGTTATACAACAAACTACAACAAGAGATTAAAGAAATAAAAGATGTAACATAGTTCAAATTAAAAGTATGCTACAAAAGGAATGTCACTTTAGCATACAAGACTTCAAAACATTGTAGGATACCTTTTTTTAAATGTGCATATTGTTGGATGAGCGTAGCGAGCGAAGCGAAGATTCCATTTCACTACACTGGAGAAAAAAATCCGGAATGTTTTTTTTTTTTTTTTTGGTATTTTTGTGTGTCTGTTAACACGATTCCGGCTAAAACAGATAATACGATTGCAATGAAATTTTATGGAGACATTCGAAATCTCTGAACGAAGAACTGCCACGTTTTTGAGAGCAATCGAAAAATTATTTCTGATGAAAATCGCAATTTTACAATTTTTTTGACTTTTTTAAAATTTCTTCGACTTATAACACCTACATGCTTTGTCGGATTTTAATGATTTTTTTCACAGAACCTTAATTTTATGAATTTAGGTACTCATGTGAAATTTGAGCGCGATCGAAAAATTATTTCTCAAGAAAATCGAAAGTTTACGGGTTTTTTCTTTGTTTAAACAATTCTTTGACTTATAACACCTACATGCTTTATCCGATTGTAATGATTTTTTCACAGAATCTTAATTTTATGAATTAATATATTCGTATGAAATTTGAGCACCATCGAATAATTATTTCTTATGAAAATCAAAATTTTACGATTTTTTTCTTTTTTAAACGACGATTAATTAAAAAAATTAAAAATAAGAGTTTATTTTTTATTAATTTAAATTAATTTTTTTTTAAATCTTCAATTAAGTAATGATTTTTTCACAGAACAACAGAAAATCCGCATAAATCTTGGCAACTCAATGCACCAATTACGCTTAACGCCGCTTTATCTTCTGTAATTAATAAGATCCAGGTCCTCTAATTACGCTCATCCAACAACGCGGCGGGACTTAAGCGTTTTCCTAGTTAATGATAGTTTAGTATAGTGAAAAAGTGCATACTAAAGAATAGAATAACTTTATTCAGCTTTACTTGCACATGGTACCAAGTCTCCCGGAGGAGAAGGTGAATAGACTGAGGCTGAGGAAGTATTAAGAAACAAGAAGTATAAGAATTTACTAGGAAAACGCTTAAGTCCCGCCGCGTTGTTGGATGAGCGTAATTGGTGAATTGAGCTGCCATGTGTTTTGCGGATTTTCTGTTGTTCTGTGAAAAAATCAGAACTTTGTTGAAATTTTTTTTAAATTAAATCAAATTAAATAAAAAATTAACTTTTTTTTTTTAATTAATCGTAATTTTAAAAAAGGAAAAAATCGTAATATTGAAATTTTCATAAAAAATAATAATTCTTCGATTGCGCACAAATTTTACACGAATATATTAATTCTTAAAATTAAGGTTCTGTGAAAAAATCATTATAATCGGATAAAGCATGTAGGTGTTATAAGTCGAAGAAATTTTTAAAAATCGAAAAAAATCGTAAAATTGCTATTTCATGAGAAATAATTTTTCGATTGCGCTCAAAAAACGTGGCAGTTCTTAGTTCAGAGATTTCGAAGGGCCTCCATAAAATTTCATCGCAATCGAGTTCGTTTTTAGCCGGAATCGTGTTTAAAGAACAAAAAAGATACAGAAAGGAAAGAAAGAAGAAAGAAAAAAAAAAAAAAAAAAAAAAAAAAAAAAATCGGATTTTTTCTCCAGTGTAGTGAAATGGAATCTTCGCATCGCTCGCAATCGCTACAGCTCCATCCAATAAGTTAATCTATTACTTAAAATATGTTTGAAAAAGATGCCATTAATTCAATTATTGGATGACGAAGCGGCTTCGGAACGCGAAGATTTCCATTTCACTACATGAGAAAATAACCGAATTTTGTTTGCATATGCATATTTGGGCCAAAAGATCTGTCTTCCGATAGCGGTAAACCGATTTTGTCAATGTCGATAATTTAGAGCTTACTGTTTAAATAAACACTAAAACGTTTTTTGAACCTATTTCTATGAATTGCAATATTTTTCAACTTTTCAAAAGGCAGAACATCATTTATTTAAGTTATGTAAAAAATTTCGAGTTGTAAGCCCCATCCTTTACCGAATCGTCCCAAATCACAGAACCTTAATTGTATGAAATAATCGGGAAAAATACGATAAATCAAATAATCTATGTCATAAATGCTTTTACGATTTTTAATTCTTACTATATAATGTACAGCTTTCAACGTTATAATGTTTCATCAAGACTTAATTTTCAAGGTTTTCGTGAAAAATTTGCAAAATTCGATTAAAATTAAAAAATCAAAATTAAATTTTCCTTTGAAAAATTTTTTGAATTTTCCCAAAAATAAGCTAAGTTCATAGATTCGAAGGTCCCTCAAAATTTCAACAAAGATCTGATTGTTTCCCTAGAGAGCGAACAAACAAGCAGCAAAAATCACCAAAAACACCCAGCTAATGGGGGGGGGGGAATCAGTGAAATTTTTGAAGCATGCTCGCTCAATACAAGAAGTATATTCCCTGCAATGTCTTTGTTAATTGACCAGGAAAAGTATGTTTTTTGAATTAAAAATCACTAATACAAACTAAGCTTAGATCATTTATTGATTAACTTGACTTTTAAATTTCGCCTACAGCTAACAAACTGCAAATTTAGCTTTAAAAAGGCCATTAAAAACATTAAATCAAACATTTCAGTCAAACTACCTCCCTTTTATATAAGCTAAAATAATGCGTAAATATTTTTGTTAGCATTGTAATTTCTTATGTGTGTCCTATGTAGGGTAAAACATTTTTTATTGTTATTGCATGCCTTTTCAGCCAGGAAAGTAGGGCTGTTGTTATGTTCCAAACCAAACTTTACAAATTAAACCTACTACTGGGCTTGAAGGTAAGAATATAATACTATAGGCCTATATTAGACACAAGACCTAGACTAGAACCCTGAAACGTATTACGGAAAATTGAATTGGGTCTTTAAGCCGAATTTTTTTGAAAAGTATCTATTATCTCTTATCTAGATACATTGCCAGTATATGTATCTATATCTAGATACAATTCATGTCCATTATCTATTATCTGTATCTAGATACATTTTTAGTAAGAGTATCTTATCTTTATCTAGATAATATTTTGGTTATCTGGCACAACACTGCACATGGTACCAAGTCTCCCGGAGGAGAAGGTGAATTGACTGAGGCTGAGGTACAACCATTAAGTATTAAGAAACAAGAAGTATAAGAATTTATTTAAACGTCTATCCTATTCACTTAAAATACTGATTTACAAATGAGGACATCTAAATAAATCTAATTATACATAAATGCAGACACAATAATGAACTACAGTTAAGTAAATATTTGAAATAGTAATATTACAACAATGCTAAAACACAACAATAATTATGGTAACAAATTCAAACAGGACATTAAATGCAATAAGTTAATGAATCAAATATAAAAAAGGGGTTGGAAAAGAAAAAAATCAACCACAAATTAACAGTTAAAATCAATTCATCTTTGCTCTTTGATTCATTATTGCTTCAATTTTACTTTTAAATTATTGTACGATTCCTAGCTCAGTAAACTGGTTTCTAATATCATCTAGTAGTAGCTCTAAAAATGCTGTCCATAGTGCTCATGAAAATTCAAATTCAAATTTTAGGATAAAATGTTAATATTTTTATATAACTAGGAAGCTTCGCAAACGCTTTTTCAGGCGCGTTGTTGGATGTGCTGTCATGTGTTATGCAGATTTTCTGTTGTTCTGTGAAAAAATCATTACAATCGCGTAAAGCATGTAGGTGTTATATATGTCGTACAAAATTTTTTAAAGCGAAAAAAGCGTAAAATTGCGATTTTCATGAAAAATAATTTTTCGATTGCGCTCAAATTTCACACGAATATATTAATTCATAAAATTAAAAGGTTCTGCTAAAAAATCATTGCAATCGGATAAAGCATGTAGGTGTTATAAGTCGAAGAATTTTTTTTTTACGAAAAAAAACGTTAACACACAAAAATACAAACAGAAAAAAAACAAGAAAAACGAAAAAATCGTAAAATTGCAATTTTCATGAGAAATATTTTTTTGATTGCGTTCAAAAAGGTGGCAGTTCTAAGTTCAGAGTTTTCGGAGGCCTCCAGAAAATTTCATCACAATTGGAGTATCGGTTTAGCTGGAATCGTGTTAACAAACAGCCAAAAATACAAAAAAAAAATCGGATTTTTTTCTCCACTGTAGTAGAATGGAATCTTCGCGTCGCTCGCTACGCTCATCCTATAATGTATGTACTACTAAGAAGCTTTGCAAACGCTTTTTCAGGCGCGTTGTTGGATGAGAGTAATTGTTGAAAAACGAAAAAAGCGTAAAATTGCGATTTTCATAAGAAATAATTATTCGATTACGCTCAAATTTCACACGAATATATTAATTCATAAAATTAAGTTTCTGTGAAAAAATTATTACAATCGGATAAAGCATGTAGGTATTACTATGAAAACGCTAAAGTCCCGTAGAGTTGATGAATGAGCATTTAAAAAAAAAATAGTATACGTGGGATCTCTTTACTTCTTCAAGTTCCATTGCAAAATCCTTTTTGTTAAATTAGAATGATTTTTATCAAGTACTAATTGCTAGGGTAATTAGAATGTCAAATATCTGTAGACCCGAATATTGCTCTATGAACGCATTGTAAGTGATTGTTGTCAATTTTCTATAGTTACTTGTTAAATTATTATAATGTACCTAAAAAAAACTCATATTGAAACCTTTATTCTATGGATTCTGGCTAACTTTTTCAACTTTTTCTTTCATAAAGCAATACATAACCATTACCTTAATGTACGTGTAAAATATACAAGAATTAAATATACATACAATATATAAATATACAATACATTAAGAACAGTGTACGTCCAAATAATTTCATTTTAAACAGTAAAATATGAACGTTGTAGCCCCACCCGTTTGGTTAGAATCGGACCAAATGTCACGAAAATATCGCACTAAAAATAGAAAAAATAGTAAAAGTACGATATTCATGAGAAATATTTATTCGATTGCCCCAAAAATCATATCATATCTAAATTTAGTGATTTTAAACGTTTCCATAAAGTTTCATCACGATCGAAGGAACCGTTTGCCCGGACGCGGATCAAATAATACGAAAATATCGCACTAAAAATCGAAAACAATCGTAAAAGTACGATATTCATGAGAAATATTTCTTTGATTGTATCCAAAAACAATACAGGTCTAAGTTCAGAGATTTCGAAGGTTTCCTCCAATTTTCATCAAGATCGCATATGGCGTTTGCCCGGTAGAGAGCGCACAAACAGACAAAAAACAAACAAACAAAAAAACACCCGAGCTAATTTTTTGGGGGTCAGTGAAATTGAAGTCTTCGCTTCGCTCATCCCATAAGTCGAAGAAATTGTTAAAATAAAAAAAATCATAAAATTGCAATTATTATGAGAAATAATTGTTTGATTGAGCTCAAATTTCACACGAATATATTAATTCATAAAATTAAAGGGGCTATTAACTCAAAACATTATTTTTTACCACATGATCTATAGCACAATACTACACTAAAATGACTGTTTAAAAAATTATATCTTGTTACTGAATTTTTCAATTTTTTTATCCAGAAATTAGCAAAAATTGGCGTTTTGGGAAATTTCTTAAATCGGCTTTAACCTGCTTCTTTTTTGGTCCACATAGATACTAGAGCCTTTGAGTATATAACCATCCTTATATACTCAATGATAGTACCAATCTAAAATGCCCATTTTTTACATCGTGTCTTGAAACTGCGCCCAAATATACCCTCCAACACGCAAAAATATTCACTCCAAAATCACACCCCATCTTGGTAATCAGCATATTTTGACCGAACTACTAGTCCAAATTACAAAATAAAATATAGATAATTTACAGAAAAGGCTGTAGAGTACGTCAATAATGGCCAATATTTTATCCTCCAAGGTCACGGGGCATAAAGATCGTCCCTATGTTATTTCTTATGGGAGATTTTTGGCGTTGGGACCAAGCTCGAAAAATTTCATGTTTGACAATTTTTTCGGAGGTCATGGTGGCCCCAATAATTTTTCTGTTAATTGCTAAATTCATTACTAGTAAACCTGAATGAAATATATATTTTGAGTTTAGCGGTTAAATACCCCTTTAAGGTGCTGTAAAAAAATCATCACAATCGAACAAAGCATGTAGGTGTTATAAGTCGAAGAAATGTAAATTTTTTAATTTTAAATTTATTTTAATTTTTATTTTTTTTTTAAGCAAAATTGCGATTTTCATAAGAAATAATTTTTTGATTACGCTCAAATTTCACACGAATATATCAATTCATAAAATAAAGGTTCTGTGAAAAATTAATTACAATCGGATAAAGCATGTAGGTGTCATAAGTCGAAGAAATTTTCAAAATATCGAAAAAAATCCTAAAAACGCGATTTTTATGAGAAATAATTTTTCGATTGCGCTCAAAAACGTGGCAGTTCTAAGTTCAGAGATTTTGAAGTCCTCCGGAGAATATAATCCCAATTGGAGTATCGGTTTAGCCGGACTCGTGCTAACACACAAAAATCGGGAAAAAATCGTAGGTAAAATTGCGATTATTATGAGAAACAATTTGTTGATTGCGCTCAAATTTCACACGAATATATTAATTCATAAAATTAAGGTGCTGTGAAAAAATCATCACAATCGGATAAAGCATGTAGGTGTTATAAGTCAATGAAACGTTAAAAATGTTTAAAAATCGTAAAATTGCGATTTTCATGAGAGATAATTTTTCGATTACGCTCAAATTTCACACGAGTATATCAATTCATAAAATAAAGTTTCCGTGAAAAATAATTACAATCGGATAAAGCATGTAAGACTGTAAGTGTTATAATTCGAAGAAATTTGTTAAAAATCGCAAAAATTCGTAAAATTGCGATTTTCATGAGAAATAAGTTTTCGATCGATTTTTTCGAACGTGGCAGTTCTAAGTTCAGAGATTTTGAAGGCCTCCAGAAAATGTCATCGCAATTAGAGTATCGGTTTAGCCGGAATCGTGCTAACAAACACACAAAAATCGAAAAAAAACGTAAAATTGCGATTATCACGAGAAACAATTTTTCGATTGCGCTCAAATTTCACACGAATATATTAATTCATAAAATTAAGGTGCTGTGAAATAATCATCACAATCGGATAAAGCATGTAGGTGAGTCAAAGAAATGTTTTTTAAAAATCACGAGAGATAATTTTTCGATTAAGCTCAAATTTCACACGAGTACATCAATTCATAAAATAAAGGTTCCGTGAAAAAATAATTACAATCGGATAAAGCATGTGGGTGTTACAAGTCGAAGTTTTTTTTTTAATCGAAAAAAATCGTTAAATTACGATTTTCATGGAAAATAATGTTTCGATCGACGTTTCGAACGTGGCAGTTCTAAGTTCAGAGACTTCAAAGGTCTCCAGAAAATTTCATCGCAATTGGAGTGTCGGTTTAGCCGGAATCGTGTTAACAACACACAAAAATACAAAAAAAACAGGACGGATTTTTTTCTCCAGTGCAGTAGAATGGAATCTTTAAATAAATAAATAAATAAATTTTATTTAGAGTCTACCCACTCAGTTATACAACTGATTTTCAGTGGGGGACTTAAATGAAAGCGACCAAGCCAACCCTGCAGGCCCCGACGCAATCGACGAGTGAGCTTCGCTCGCTACGCTCATCCAATAACATTAACCTGTAACCCAACAATAACAACTGAAAATATTTTATGTACACCTGCTGAATTTTAAAGAGGCTATAAACTACTTTTGAAGCAACCTTCGTTCTAGTTTTCTTACCATGGACGATCTACAGAGTATAAACTGGCCCAGGATAAAGCAATCAAGCAATTTGCAAGAATTATATTACAATGTTTGTTTAGCATTATATATTGTTTGACAAGGATACCATAATACATTTCTTTTGAGCTTATTGCTTTCATTTCAAACAGTATTTTTAGAGATTTTTTTAATGTAATTATTCAAACCTGTAGGTTGCTTCTGAAGATTTGATAACGATAAGCCCGAAACAGATAGGAATATGATTTTATTAGTGGTACGCTGGCCATGGAATTTGTAGGTACCTACTATTCTATTCCTCTTCCATCACTTCCACTTATAGTTTTTGATCTCACTCAAGGACACAAAATTCTTACCCAGAACAATACAAAACAACAATAAACACCTTGTATGTCTGTAACAAAGTAAGTGGTGTTTGCCCCACATCAGTGGTTTGCCCTAAGCTCAGAAGATAATTGGATGAGCGAAGCGAAGATTCCATTTCACTACACTGGAGAAAAAAATCCGGAATGTTTTTTTTTCTTTCTTTCTTTTTTTGTATTTTTGTGTGTTTGTTAACACGATTCCGGCTAAACCGATACTCCGATTGCGATGAAATTTTATGGAGGCCTTCGAAATCTCTGAACTGCCACGTTCTTGAGCGCAATCGGAAATTTTTTTCTTGTAAAAAACGCAATTTTACGATTTTTTTCGATATTTTTAAAAATTTCTTCGACTTATAACACCGACACGATTTATCCGATTGTAATGATTTTTTCACAGAACCTTAATTTTATGAATTAAGATATTCGTGTGAAATTTGGGCGTAATCGAAAAATTATTTTCTCATGAAAATCGAAATTTTACGGGTTTTTTTCTTTTTTAAAACAATTCTTTGACTTATAACACCTACATGCTTTATCCTATTGTAATGATTTTTTCACAGAACCTTAATTTTATGAATTAACATATTCGTGTTAAATTTTAGTGCAATTGAATAATTATATCTTATGAAAATTGCAATTTTACTATTTTTTATTTTTTTAAATTACGATTGATTAAAAAAAAAGTTAATTTTCTATTGGATGAGCGTAGCGAGCGAAGCGAAGATTTCATTTCACTACACTGGAGAAAAAAATCCGGAATGTTTTTTTTTTTTTCTTCTTTCTTTTTGTGTGTTTGTTAACACGATTCCGGCTAAACCGATACTCCGATTGCAATGAAATTTTATGGAGACCTTCGAAATCTCTGAACTTAAAACTGCCACGTTTTTGAGCGCAATCGGGAAATTTTTTCACATAAAAAACGCAATTATACGATTTTTTTTTCGATTTTTAAAAAATTTCTTCGCTTATAACACCTACATGCTTTATCCGATTGTAATGATTTTTTCACAGAACCTTAATTTTATGAATTAAGATATTCGTGTGAAATTTGAGCGTAATCAAATAATTATTTCTCATGAAAATTGCAATTTTACGATTTTTTTCTTTAAAAAAAATTACGATTAATTAAAACAATTAAGTTAATTTTTTTTTTTTAATTTAATTATAAAAATTAAGTTAATTTTTTATATAATTTAATTTAATTAAAAAAATCTTCGACTTAGTAATGATTTTTTCACAGAACAACAGAAAATCCGCGTAACACATGGCATCTCAATGCACCATATACGCTCATCCAACAACGCGGCGGGACTTCAGCGTTTTCCTAGTTTTATTTAATTTAATTGGATGAGCGTAGCGAGCGTAGCGAGCGAAGCGAAAATTCCATTTCACTACACTGGAGAAAAAAATCCGGAATGTTTTTTTTTTCCTTTCTTTCTTTCTTTTTTTTTGTATTTTTGTGTGTTTGTTAACACGATTCCGGCTAAACCGATACTCCGATTGCGATGAAATTTTATGGAGACCTTCGAAATCTCTGAACTAAGAACTGCCACGTGTTTGAGCGCAATCGGGAAATTTTTTCTCATAAAAAACGCAATTTTACGATTTTTTTCGATTTTTTAAAAATTTCTTCGACGTATAACACCTACATGCTTTATCTTATTGTAATGATTTTTTCACAGAACCTTAATTTATGAATTAATATATTCGTGTTAAATTTGAGCGCAATCGAATAATTATTTCTTATACAAATTGCAATTTTACGATTTTTTTCTTTTTAAAAAATTACGATTAATTAAAAAAATTAAGTTAATTTTTTATTTTGTTTTATTTAATAATAAAAATTAAGTTAATTTTTTATTTAATTTAATTTAATTAAAAAAAATCTTCGACTAAGTAATGATTTTTTCACAGAACAACAGAAAATCCGCGTAACTCATGGCATCTCAATGCACCAATTACGCTCATCCAACAACGCGGCGGGACTTAAGCGTTTTTGGATGAGCGTAGCGAGCGTAGCGAGCGAAGCGAAGATTCCATTTCACTACACTGGAGAAAAAAATCCGGAATGTTTTTTTTTTTCTTTTTCTTTCTTTTTTTTCTTTTTGTGTGTTTGTTAACACGATTCCGGCTAAACCGATACTCCGATTGCGATGAAATTTTATGGAGGCCTTCGAAATCTCTAAACTTAGAACTGCCACGTTTTTGAGCGCAATCGGGAATTTTTTTCTTATAAAAAACGCAATTTTACGATTTTTTTTCGATTTTTAAACAATTTCTTCCACTTATAACACTTACATGCTTTATCCGATTGTAATAATTTTTTTAACAGAACCTTAATTTTATGAATTCAGATATTCGTGTGAAATTTGAGCGTAATCGAAAAATTATTTCTCATGAAAATATAAATTTTACGGGGTTTTTTCTTTTTTAAAACAATTCTTTGACTTATAACACCTACATGCTTTATTCTATTGTAATTATTTTTTCATAGAACCTTAATTTTATGAATTTATATACTCGTGTTAAATTTGAGCGCAATCGAATAATTATTTCTTATGAAAATTGCAATTTTACGATTTTTTTCTTTTTTAAAAAATGACGTAAAAATTACGATTTATTAAAAAAATTAAGTTAATTTTTTATTTTATTTAATTTAATTTAAAAAAAATCTTCGACTAAGTAATGATTTTTTCACAGAACAACAGAAAATCCGCGTAACACAATGCAGCTCAATGCACCAATTACGCTCATCCAACAACGCGGCGGGACTTAAGCGTTTTCCTAGTGAAAGACAATTAACTTAGGAGGAGGGTGATTCTCAATTTCTCTCTCTCCCCAGAACTCGTTCTTTTAAAAAGTTCCTTCCCCAAGTTTGGATCCGGTTCCAGATCTTCAGGAAATCAGATTAGCACTAGATTCCTGAATGCCTAAATCAGGGATCGGCAACGGGCAGACCGCGGTTCGAAACGGATCACGAAGGGTAAAAATTGGGCCACAAGATTTTATCACATTAACACTAATAACAAATTGTTTGAAAATAAATTCTTCTTCATACCATATTAATGTATTATTGGATGAGCGTAGCGAGCGAAGCGAAGATTCCATTTCACTACACTGGAGAAAAAAATCCGGAATGTTTTTTTTCTTTCTTTTTTGTATTTTTGTGTGTTTGTTAACACGATTCCGGCTAAACCAATACTCCAATTGCAATGAAATTTTATGGAGGCCTTCGAAATCTCTAAACTTAGAACTGCCACGTTTTTGAGCGCAATCGAAAAATTATTTCTCATGAAAATCGCAATTTTACGATTTTTTTCGATTTTTAAAACATTTCTTCGACTTATAACACCTACATGCTTTATCCGATTTCAATTATTTTTCACAGAACCTTACTTTAATTAATTAAGATAATCGTGTGAAATTTGAGCGCAATCGAAAAATTATTTTTCATGAAAATATAAATTTTGCGTTTTTTTTTTAAACGATTTTTTTACTTATAACACCTACGTCATGCTTTATCCTGTTGTAATGATTTTTTCACAGAACCTTAATTTTATGAATTTATATATTCGTGTGAAATTTGAGCGCAAACAAATAATTATTTCTTATAAAAATCGCAATTTTTCAATTTTTTTCTTTTTCTAAAATTATGATTATTTAATTTAATTTAATTTAAAAAAATCTAGAACTAAGGAATAATTGGATGAGCGTAGCGAGCGAAGCGAAGATTCCATTTCACTACACTGGAGAAAAAAATCCGGAATGTTTTTTTTTTCTTCTTTCTTTTTTTGTTGTATTTTTGTGTGTTTGTTAACACGATTCCGGCTAAACCGATACTCCGATTGCGATGAAATTTTATGGAGGCCTTTGAAATCTCTGAACTTAGAACTGCCACGTTTTTGAGCGCAATCGGGAAATTTTTTCTTATAAAAAACTCAATTTTACGATTTTTTTCGATTTTTAAAAAATTTCTTCGACTGAAAACACCTACATGCTTTATCCGATTGTAATGATTTTTTCACAGAACCTTAATTTTATGAATTAAGATATTCGTGTGAAATTTGAGTGTAATCAAAAAATTATTTCTCATGAAAATCGAAATTTTACGGGCCTTTTCTTTTTTTAAACAATTCTTTGACTTATAACACCTACATGATTTATCCTATTGTAATGATTTTTTCACAGAACCTTAATTTCATGAATATACTCGTGTTAAATTTGAGTGCAATCGAATAATTATTTGTTATGAAAATTGCAAATTTACGATTTTTTGTTTTTAAATTATGATTTATTAAAAAAAAATTAGTTAATTTTTTATTTTATTTTAATTTAATTTTAAAAAAATCTTCGACTTAGTAATGATTTTTTCACAGAACAGCAGAAAATCCGCGTAACACATGGCAGCTCAATGCACCAATTACGCTCATCCAACAACGCGGCGGGACTTAAGCGTTTTCCTAGTGTATTATATTTACTCACCTTAATTGGATGAGCGTAGCGAGCGTAGCGAGCGAAGCAAAGATTCCATTTCACTACACTGGAGAAAAAAATCCAGAATGTTTTGTTTTTTTCTTTCTTTTTTTGTATTTTTGTCTGTCTGTTAACACGATTCCGGCTAAACCGATACTCCGATTGCGATGAAATTTTATGGATGCCTTCGAAATCTCTGAACTAAGAACTGCCACCTTTTTGAGCGCAATCGAAAAATTATTTCTCATGAAAATCGCAATTTTACGATTTTTTTCGATTTTTTAAAAATTTCTTCGACTTATAACTCCTACATGCTTTATTCGATTGTAATGATTTTTTCACAGAACCTTAATTTTATGAATTGATATATTCGTGTGAAATTTGAGCGTAATCAAATAATTATTTCTCATGAAAATCGCAATTTTACGATTTTTTTTCCCTTTTCTTAAATTACAATTAATTTAAAAAAATTAAGTTAATTTTTTATTTAATTTGATTTAATTTTTAAAAAAAATTCAACAAAGTTCTGATTTTTTCACAGAACAACAGAAAATCCGCATAACACATGGCAGCTCAATGCACCAATTACGCTCATCCAACATTGGCGGGACTTAAGCGTTTTCCTAGTATTTCAGAAATCTATTTATCCTTAGAGTTGAAGTTGTAGCTAAAGGTGTTAAGAAACTATATCCAGAAAACCGATTCACAAAATTTAATTTTGTACTAGCGTTGCTGGCTACACTATTGTCAAAAAAACGACATATAATGGCCGAATGTGAGGTTATGTCCTGACCAAAAAAAGCTTTTTCGCTGTTTTATTAAAGGTACTCTTTCATTCAGCCAACTTTCATGGACTTCTAAGGTTTTGACCCTACCCTGATTACAACAGCCTTAAGCTTGTTTACAATTTTATAATAATAATAAATGTATATTTGTGGGAAATGATTATGGAACTTGAAAGTTTAAAAATTTTGGAAGTAAAATGTTTTAAAACACATTCTGATATGTACTGTAAAAGGTAGAAATTGTTTCAATATTTGCATTTCTATTTCATGTTTCCATAAAACATCAACGGCTGTTAGACGGAACACAGTGTGTTTATTTGTGTATGCCCTGCGTGTCCACTGTAGTAAATTAGATTTTTACCCCACCCCTACCCTTCCTCAACATAGGTCCGAAAGAATTCCTTTATCGTAGATTTCAGACTGTCCATAGGAATGCTCGTTTTTCTTTATGGGAACCGCAGCTCGTAAGAAATATCTCTGGCGAAAATAAAAAAGCTTCAGATAAAAATAGTTTGATGAGTTTTGAAAAGGTTCCTCGAAGTTGGTGAAAGGTGGAGGAGTTTTTCAAGAAATGTGTCATCGGAACACTCTAGAAAACAATTACACAAGTGTGATTACAACTCTGCTGGGGGGCGGCCGACCGTTTGGTTGGGTCATATACCTTAGGACACGCGAAGCGTGAAGTTGACATTGTTTGCTTTATGTTCTGAGAGCTTTCAGTGAATGCCACGGTTAACTTATGTCATCATTTGTGAAAAAGTTGCTATCACTGTATTACTTCATTGGATGAGCGGAGCGAAGATTCCATTTCACTACACTGGAGAAAAAAATCCGGAATGTTTTTTTTTTCTTCTTCTTTCTGTATTTTTGTCTGTTTGTTAACACGATTCCGGCTAAACCGATACTCCGATTGCAATGAAATTTTATGGAGGTCTTCGAAATCTCTGAACTTAGAACTGCCACGTTTTTGAACACAATCGAAAAATTATTTCTCATCAAAATCGCAATTTTACGATTTTTTTCGATTTTTAAAAAATTTCTTCGACTTATAACACCTACATGCTTTATCCGATTTTGATGATTTTTTCACAGAACCATAATTTTATGAATTAAGATATTCTTGTAAAATTTGAGCGCAATCGAAAAATTATTTCTTATAAAAATCGAAATTTTACGTGATTTTTCTTTTTTAAAACAATTCTTTGACTTTTTACACCAATATGCTTTATCCGATTGTAATGATTTTTTCACAGAACCTTAATCTTATGAATTAATATATTCTTGTGAAATTTGAGCACAATCGAATAACTATTTCTTATGAAAATCGAAATCTTACGATT
Source organism: Sweltsa coloradensis (assembly GCA_024449915.1). NCBI lineage: Eukaryota > Metazoa > Arthropoda > Insecta > Plecoptera > Chloroperlidae > Sweltsa > Sweltsa coloradensis. The sequence continues at coordinate 93,141 of JAMZAV010002702.1, forward strand.
TTTTTATTTTTTTAAATTACGATTAATTAAAAAAATTAAAGATAAAAGTTTATTTTTTATTTAATTTATATTAATTTTAAAAAAATCTTCAACTGAGTAATGTTTTTTTTCACAGAACAACAGAAAATCTGCATAACACATGGCAGCTTAATGCACCAATTACGCTCATCCAACAACGCGGCGGAACTTACGAGCGTTCACCACCTGCGTTTTAGGCAATTTTCTGTTTGCTCGGCTGAATGACATCACAGTTGTTAGAAATTTTGAACATATCTCAAGAAAGTGGAAATAAAGGTTTCTATAGTAACACATTCCTAAAATTTATTTTTTTTTTAAAGAATAAATTAGATTTCACGAATTTCAATTTTGTTAAAAAGTCCAAAATTGACTATATTCGTGAATTTTTTCTGGCTGATCAAGTCAAAATTTTGAAAATCTATGACTGTAAGAACGTCCATGTATGCTTTATTGACAAGTTTGCAAAATTGTATATACGTAGGATGCTTTTTGGCCGAGCAAACCGCTATTTACTAACTGTCAAAAGGGTGGTGAACCCTCTTAAGCGTTTTCCTAAACGGTATTATTCATTTTCTATTTGTGCATAACTCCAATATTTAGTTCTATCAAGATTGTTGGATGAGCGTAGCAAAAATTCCATTTCACTTCACTGGAGAAAAAAATCCAGCATGTTTTTTTTCTTTCATTTTGTATTTATGTGTGTTTGTTAACACGATTCCGGCTAAACCAATACTCCAATTGCGATGAAATTTAATGGAGGCCTTCGAAATCTCTGAACTTAGAACTGCCCACCGAGCTTATATAGTAGTAGTCTTCATCGCATTGGGTAACATTTCCCATGCGAGGCTATACCCATACCGAGCGTTAGCTCATAAAGGGTGACTCTTGGAGGTACACATTTTGGGGAACACTCGTTTTTGCCTAGTTATAGACAGATTGATAAGATAGGGGTTTAGTTAGGGAGCTGGTCTTTGTCGCCGGAAGTGTTTAGTATTTAGGGGTGGGAAGACACAAAGATTATATTTTATTCTAACACTGATGATTGAAATTAAAAGCCAGGGGATTGGGGTCGGAGCACTGCGCGAGGCATTTATCCTATCTTGGTCCCTAATTATGAGGCGAGTTGGTTCCCCTGGACCCGTCTCTTCTTTGGAGGTGGTGGTGGAGAGAAGTCTCGCCGTCTTGAAAATGTATTTGGGCGCTTCACGGGTGGCGAAGTGGCAGACGTGGCGTTTGACTTGTGGGGCGTACGGGGGCAGTGAAATCGAAGGTAGGGGTTCGGAATGTGCTCCAGCAGATTTTGTATAGTTCGGTTGGTGACGTCTGGAAGTGATTCATAAAATATTAGTGAACGGTGCCGTAAGTGAGTGTCTAGCATTTCCATACCGAGGTCTTTATGCAGAAGGTGTATGGGCGTTTCTCTGGGAGCAAACGCCGTCATTCTCAAAACACGATTTGTAGAACTTGGAGTTGGTTTAGATTGGAAGGTGCAACGTCTGCCCACACAGGACATGCGTAGTCGATAGTCGGGCGTACGACTTGACGATAGATGGTTAGCCTATCATTTAATGAGATATGAGGTGAGATTAGGAGCGGGCGAAGTTATATTGGGTAGAGGGAGCATCGTGCATACCTGGCAGCGCGGCGAGTTGAAGCAAACATATCCACAGCGCGGGCAGCGGGAAAGTCACGTGACATTGGTATCTTTTGAACTCGGCTGCTATAGCGCGCAAGGTTATAACGTTCGCGCAAGCCTACATTTTCAAGAGAATCTGTCAGTTACCACTCTTTTTCTAAGGATTCATTCATTCAGAACTACAGCTAAGAAACAAACAATTATTTTTGTATGCAAACAACTTACTAATCATGAATATTTGGTCGTTGTAGGTCTATGTAAATCCCCTTGTTTAGGCCAACGTCTTGATCTACACGGTTTATGTGGGCGAAATTAAGTAATAATTAATATGTAATTATTATTAATATTGGACATGTGTATTTTGTATGTGGCATGTTATTTGTGTGAACCATTTTAATGACTTTTCACTAGATAGGATGTAATCATAGGCATATCCGCCTAGACTATCTTTTTGCATTATCAACATTATAGCAAATTCCCATTAAAAGATATATTATATTTCCTTGTTTTTCATCGCCTTGCCTGCTGTAGGCCTCTTTTTATTTAGTTATGATATTATATTTTAAATTTTTGAAAAATAAAAATTATATTAGAGCTGTACAAGACTTAAAATAATAAATGGATAACATCAATTTTGACACCTATCAACAGACTTCGAATATAATATTATTATATAATATTTTTTTAGAATGCCCACTGTAGAGTACACATCAGATTTAACCGGTATGACCCAGGTGACTAGTTAAGTTAATTAGTTATGATATTATATTTTAAAGTTTTTGAAAAATAAAAATTATATTAGAACTGTACAAGACTTAAAATAATAAATGGATAACATTAATTTTGACACCTATCAACAGACTTCGAATATAATATTATTATATAATATTTTTGTAGGGTGCCCACTGTAGAGACACATCAGATTTAGCCGAAATGACCCAGGTGACTAACTAGGTATGTTGCTGATAGGACCATTGTGAAAGGATGTCCGAGGGCTATTTCATTATATTATTTTTTAATCCCTTGCATTCGATTAAGGAAAATCTTGTCAAAAACCTTCAGTTAAGATTGCTAGTCTCGACGGGATGCGAACCCGTGACCTTCCGAATCAGAGTCAAGAGGTCCGGGTTCGAATCCCGTCGAGAACAGCAATTCTACTGAAGGTTTTTTAGAAATATGATTAAGGTGTAAGCATTGGGCTTATCTCATATGACGGACGAATTATAAAGAAATAGTAATTCTTGCTGCTCAATAACAAGTAAATAAGAAGACACCAGTAATAGCAAACATGCACTTGACATAACTTAGGTGGGCACTGGGCAGTCTTGAAAATAATTATATTAACCCTGTAAACAAGAAACAAGTAGGCCTCACACTCATTAGCCTATTGTTAGGGTAGGCAAACATGTTAATTTTCATTACAAAATATTGATAAGAATAAATTGGGAAATTAAAAATGCTTGGAATTGCATCAGTTTTGAGTCAGTGCCCTGCCCTCCCAATTTCCCTCTGTCAAAAGATGCATTATAATAAACTACAATCACAGTTCAGAGGAGGCGCAATACGACCTAACGGTTGACGCGCCCTTAAACATAATAAACTTCATCTTCTTCCACAAAATGTTTCGAACATATTTTTGTATGCGATGGTGGGAGTAAAATTATCTCTTTAGTGAGCCATAATTTACTCTTGATTTCATTCTTTGGAAAACTGTAAACAAAACTTCACATTATTTGCAAATGCCTATGTCTAAATCTAATTGTAATTAATTGTTTTTTAGGTTTAGGTAGGCTAAGGCCCTAAGAACAGGTCAACTCTAGGCCAAACTGTATACTTATGATGACCCAATGGCTGGTTAACGGTGTCACATATTTGCTGATTATTAATTAGTTATTGGCCCTTAGCGCACAAAATCTTACTAAAATTATTAAAAAGAAAAAGCAGTATTACATTCCTGTGAAACGAATACTGCCCGTCTTTTGAATTCTCTTCTTTGCATCCAAAAGCACAGCAATACCAGACCATTTTATATGTAGACAAGGCTACAGCATCGCCGCGCGTACCAATGTCACGTGGTCTTGGGGGCTCGTCTCGCCTCGATATGTTTGCTTCAGATCGTGACGTCATGCTCCCTCTACCCAAATATAAGTTCGATGGAACTGCCACGTTTTTGAGCGCAATCGAAAACTTATTTCTCATGAAAATCGCAATTTTACGATTTGTTTCGATTTTTTTTTAATTTCTTCGACTTATAACACCTACATGCTTTATTCGATTGCAATTATTTTTTCACAGAACCTTAATTTTATGAATTAATATATTCGTGTAAAATTTGAGCACAATCGAATAATTATTTCTTATAAAAATCGCAATTTTTTTAATTTTTTCCTTTTTTAAAAATAATTATGATTAATTTTTTAAAAAAAATTTATGTTTATTTTTTATTTAATTTAATTTAATAAAAAAAATCTTGAACTTAGTAATAATTTTTTTACAGAACAACAGAAAATCTGCATAACACATTGCAGCTCAATGCACCAATTACGCTCATCCAACAACGCAGCGGGACTTAAGCGTTTTCCTAGTATGAACAATGACTTAGTGTACCGCACTTTTCATAGAAAATTTGGTGTACGCTAAGAAGGGTGGGTATTATATAATATGGTGTGCATATTGAAATCTATTTTAATTAATAGGCCGCTTCGCAAACATCTTTTATAGTCGCGTTCAAATTATCAGTGTGTGATTTTTTAAAATTTTTATTAAAAAATAAAAGATCATGATTTATTTGATTAAAATAAGATTTGTATATTAATTTAAATCAACAATATCAGTGTTTCAAAACTTGTCAAGTAGGTGAGCGGATCAAATACGTTCACGAGCGTTTCAGAAAATATAATGCAAAAATTATTTTAAGGAAAATTTTATCTATATCAGTTAGGGGCCTAGAACTCTTGTGTTTGTTGCTCAAAATGAATAAAAAGTGCATTTGATTTAAATAAAAAACACCATGCAAATTATTTATTTTATTTATTTAAATAAAATATAATAAATAATAATATTAGGCCACATTATCAAACAAAAGTATAGCTAGCCATCTCCATTGCATTCGGTACCTACATTCCTAAAAAAATCGTCATAGTGCAGTTTTCATTAAAAAAATATTACTTTTACTGTAGCTTCATAGAGGTAACACTATTTTCAAAGGTTCCCTGAGAATTTCATCAATATGCCGTTTATAAGGTACAGAGCTCATGACAATCAATTATTGTTATTGTTGTCAATTATACAATCAATATCAATTATTGATTGTACATTATTATACATACATTATTGTAGGTACAGAGCTCATGCTCATGACAATCAATAATTGATATTGATTGTATAATTGACAACAATAACAATAATTGATTGTCATGAGCTCTGTACCTTATAAACGGCATATTGATGAAATTCTCAGGGATGTTGTTTGAGTAATTATTACTCAAACATCCTTTGTACTGTACCTATATAAATCGAAAAGTCCAATTGTCATGAGAAATATTTCTTTGATTGTATCCAAATTCATAACATTTCTTTGTCCAAAGATTTCAAAGCCCCTGATAATACCACGGATCAACTGTTTTCAGTAGAGAGCAAACAGAAAAATAAAAAAAACATACTAAAAGCGATAGGCTATATTTATTCGTCTCAAAGTATCCAAATTCGAAACTATACCAGACATTTTTCCGGAATGTAATTAAAATTTTGAGGAGCATCCGAACCAAATATAATACTATCAATAACATATAAGGACCCCATTAAAAATTACTTGCTGACCCAGCAAACACACGACTGTGTCAAACGTATGTTAAATGTACGTTAAACACACTAGTACTGTGTAATTCGTGTGTAGTGTGTATATATGTATTTTGGAACATATGGGAATTGTATGGGCAACGTGCGTTCAGGCACTGCACTGCTTGTGCGTTGCTTGACAGCACATATCCCACACAGGGCCTTTACGTACTCTACGTAAAAGAAAACGTATGTATTTGTTTCCTATATTGATGTGTGTTACCCGTGTGGGCAACGTGCGTTCAAGCACTGCACTGCTCATGCGTTGCTTGACAGCACATATCCCTCACAGCCATCGTTCGTACTACATGTAAACGTAAACTGTACGTAAAACGCACGTATCGAGTGGGATGTGTGTGGTGTGTGGGTAATTCATTTGAGTACGTGTGTTGCACGTATGGGCAACGTACGTATTTCTGCACCACTGCTAGCGTGAATTTCATACTCAAATCAATCATCATATATTGACCATGCAACCATTTTCATATTAGCACAATACCACTGACAAAATGTATTTATATACAGGATATATGTATCTATTTAGGATTCCAACCAAATTACTACTGATAAATGCCTTCTGCCGTTCTGTATAATTCAATTTATTATATATCTACATCAAACTTTACTGTTAGCAATATAATTGTTATATTTCCTTCTAAACTTATGATACAACGTTTTTGATTTATGGAGAATTATAACTTTAAATCATATTCGAGACCGAATAGGGGCCTATTAGGTTTGACGAAACACGAGAGCGCCTCGTCCAACTACAGGCTAGTTTAACTCTTCTCAGTCATCAGTTCACCGTGGCCGAACGGTCTAGTGACTGGCTTTCAGATTCCAGGTTGAAGGAGCGACACATGGCCGAGGTTCGAATACACACGATGAAGTAAAATTTATCTAATAATGCATATTTCCAAATTGAATAAACTGACATAGTTATCTAATGAAATGCCGCTTAAATTGATGTGAGTACTGTACTTCATAAGTCAATAAAATAATTTTTAATATTTTTAGTAATTGTTTATTGGCATAGCTAACTTATACTTTTCAGATTCTCTACTAGATGGAGCCATGGATTTATTCCCTGCAGACCAAGCGAGGTGCTGGCTAAATATTTATTAGTGCCGAAAACGTGTGTTTTACGTGTGTTTTTCGTGTGTTTCCCGTGTGGGCGGAATATTACTGAGTGCCGTAAACGTGTGTTTTCCGTGCGGTTAAGGTGCATCCCTGGTATGTTGTAAACCATTAAAAAACGTGTGTTATACATACGGGCGGAAGTGACACATTCTTACGGGCAATGTACGGGGGGAAAACGTACATAAAACGTACGTGCGCGTACGTTCTTGAACGTACGTTTTATGTACGGGCGGGATTACTTGTGTTTGCTGGGGATGCCTGGCTTAAATTATAGTATTTTCATCTTGCTAATCTAGAGAATGAATTTAAAAGTCACTCATAGTCAGGCGTGTAGAAAGACTAGAAACGTTTTGAAAGTTGTGGGGGCCCTTACTAAAATTTTAGTAGTCAGAACCTAGTCAATAAACTATGTTTAAGCTACCCTTTGAAACATATCCAAAACATCATTTAATCTTACAAATACACAGTGCCAATACACAACTAGATATGTGATGTCTACTAGTTAAATATGTTCAGAAGACTACATGGCGACTATTTTACGATGTTCCTGCTCTTTCATAATAATATCCAAATAGTCGTCAAAAGGTAGTCATTACCTAGTTGAAACATAGTCGACGACTATAGCTAGAGGCAGTTATTTGTGGAAAAACAAAATTTTGAATATTTGTAACAAACACAACCAATGCAATTTTTGGCTAGGCCTATAGCCTATCAAAACAAAGATTCATTTTTATTTTTCATCACAAGTATCTGCATTTGGCTACAGCACACTAAATGCCAGGATTAAGATATGGTATGGGAAAATAAATCATTATGAAATTGGTGGTAGCCAGTAAAATTAAGTAATGTAAGCTATAGGCTTAAGTGATAATTAAAATGCAATTTATTTTAAAATAACATTCAACTTTTTGAGCCCAGTTTTTAAAGCAATAGGCCAAAATTTAACAAAGGTGCAACGTGCAAGTAAAAGTTTCTGAATGCATAAATTTGCACTTTGCACGGTAAATAGGTCTAAGTCTTCGTTTCAACTCGACGCCAATTTGTGGGACCTTGGTGGTTGGCTACGGAAGATATTTACTCGAAGAACTGGTAACGCTACTGGTCGGCATCTGAAAAGAAACATTTCATTCAGAGCTAGCCTTAGCAGCATGACAGCTAGGCTGAGGCCTGGACCCCCCCCCCCCCCCCTTATTCTGTTTACTCTCACAAAGTCACAATTCGACAGTGAGTTGAGTTTCCAGTGAGAAGTGGCAACTGCGATTCTGTTTGGTTATCGATATCGAAACATTGCGATATCACGTTCGAAAAAAGTGACAACTTCTCACCGAAATATTTCTTTGTGAGAAGTCGATACGGCTATGTGATTGGTCAAGGCCGGCAAGGGATTGGCTCGGATTGGTCCGTGAAATCTCGGGTGAAAACTACAACCGGTATGCTTGTGGCCTTAAAAACTCGACAACAACAACAGTGTCATAACAAACATTTTGCATCTCCAAAAATGTTAAATTCTGAATAACTAGGGCGTATTTTTTCCATTGTAGCTTGAAGGTAGTTTAGGCCTAATTATTTTCCATGCAAGTATTAGGCATATTCCAGTAGGCATAGTCCTACAATTGATTAAATAAGCGTTTATTACGTGTGCTATTCTAGTTATATTTTGGTAGATGGACACAATAACCTAACTTTATAACCCACATTTTCCTTAGACCTACCTAATCATTTGCATTAACCTAAATTCTGCTAGGCCTAATTGCATTGTTCTACATTTTTCAACCATCATAGTTTACATATTTCCACAAGGCTAGCCTACTACAATTTTATATTGATTTTTTAAAACAAAATCTCATAAACAAATTCGAAGTGCAAATCCAAACATAGCTTAACCATAATAAAGCGTAGGCCTACAGTAGCGGTGGCGCTTAGAGAGATAGGTACTTGTACATTTCCTACCACAGACTAGGTTATTTGGCGAGTTGGGTTGAAGCATGGTTGAGGAAATCGTAAAAGCTTTGTAATTGGCAGTAAGTGCATGTTTTACACTTTTAAAGACTTCTGCCAATGTTTATTTTATTTAATAAAAAGCAACATAGGCCTGCACCATGATCATAATTACTATTTATTGTGGTAGCCTATAATACAAATTTGAATTGACAGTTCTAATAGCAGTGGTTTGGGTAGTGTCACCATTTCCTTTCTCGTTACCCTATATTAATCGCTAACGTAACAACATCGTTATATTTTAACAGACTCGGGCGATACGCAAAATTGATGCTAACGTGCCGGCCGGATAGCGATTGATATCTCCATAGGTAACAAACTTATAGAATTGCACTGCTGGGCTGGCCCAATTTCAGTTTTAGGGTTATGTCCAAGTCCAACATGCCTCTTTAAGGTGCGTTTACTGTTCAGCGTTTGGTGCGCCGCGACTCGCGCGAATCGGGTGCAGCCAATCAGAGAACTGGGTTGCCGCGACATTGGCGGCTGCGATTTGGTCGATCTCGAGGCGCGCCAGCTGCGCTAGACTCGAACTGGTTGAACATTTTCCGCGCGTCGCTTGCGAGATTACCCACAATTCCGTGCTTTGTGTTGTATTTTGCAAAGTCAAATACTCGCGCGCGCGGCGCGGACCAGTAAACGATACGAGCGATTTCGATGTGCGATTCGCGGCTACCGCGTCGCCCGCGGCGCACCAAACGCTGAACAGTAAACGCACCTTTATGCTACTTATAGGCCCTAGGCTTAGGCCTAGCAGCTATATTATTTCCCAAATAATTTAGCGTAACTACTAGTGCAAACACATTTATAGTTTACACATAAAACTTTTGTGTATCCCCTAGGCTAGGCCTACGCCTACTACGGCCTAGGCTAAGGCCTAGGGCCTAACTCTACGCTCCCCCCCCCCCCCCAATACAATACATACAATACAATAATAGGGTAGGCCTAGGCCCTAGCCTAAGTCCTAGGCCTAGCCCCTAGGCCTAGGCCTAGACTATAGGCCTAGGCCTAGACTATAGGCCCTACACAGTACACTTAGGGTACACCGTACATCTGTAATCTTTGTAAACTTTGGGCTATACAACATTTTACATTTTACATTTTACAAACACTTGCCCGCAATTCTGCATAGGCACCATCAAGCCTAGGGCCTAGGCCAGGGGGGGGTTATACTAGTATCTATGGCCTAGGCCTAGGCCTAGCTTTCTGGCCGGGGCCCCTGTGAGGCTGTGTAATGCCACCACCTAGGCCATAGGGAGTGGTTTTGAGCATAAAACAATGATTTAGCACTTAGTGAACAGTAAAAAATACTTACATATTTGGGCCAATATGCGTATGGAATACGATGCACAGGTTTTCTCTCGAAGAAGTCAGGAACAGCAACAGCAACAAACCATCAACAAACAGTATCCATCTTGGTTACTGAACTAGTCAAATGCAGCTTTCATTATATAATTATATGAAATTCGAATGTGAAATTTCTATAAAATTTTTTTAAAAATCAACAGTAAAAATTTAAAATGTAAATTATTAATACCATATATTATTATAAAATGTTGAATTAAACTCACAGTTATAGTTTTAGTTAAACTTTTGACTAGTTCACAATGCTGATTATTTTGAATAATAATCCCTTCCCTTTGAAGACGTCCTCGGCTATGATTACACTAATATGTTCTGGAGATGGATATACTACTGTCAAACTACCTTTTGATGATGTTTTTACTACTTGGTTATATGACTATGTTTCCACGATGTTTCCACAGTGTTTCAATGATGGATATTTTCAACTATTATTTCACTATGTTTTTGCAATGTGCGAGACGATGAATATGCAATGTTTTAGCGTGGTTTTAGCAATGATTTGGCAATGTTTTGGGGAAGATTCTTTCAACTATCATTTGACTATGTTTAGCGAATTGTGTGACTATGTTTACACTATGTTTTAGCGATGTTTTGGTAATGTTTAGGGGTAGATTCTTTAGACTACTATTTGGGAATGGTTTTAATACCATCCAAACTTAGTCTTCTCATCTTAGACTATGTTTCAGCGCTGTAAACAACCTTTTGACAACGTTATGGCACATCTTTGACTGCTTATAATTTTGGTAAGGGGGGGGGGGGATTTATTAGCAGATGTTGTGGGAGGTAGCTGGGGGTCTGGGGCAAAGCCCCAGCCGCCGGAGGCCCAACAAAATTTCCCGATACTAGTTTTTTCATGTTTTAACTGCACCCGGAGTCTGTAAACGATTTTTACAGCAACTATCTGCGATCTAAAAAATAAAACAATAAACATGAAGTGGCCCATTTGAGTAAATTTCAACCTAATTTTTTATGTAGGTAATGACAAAGCATACGAGGCAAACCTATTCATTTTATCCAGGTGTATGTGCACATTTACTACAGAAATTCTGGGACTCAAATTAGTTTTGCCCCCATGCCCCCCACCCCTGGTTCCTACGCCACTGCTCATAGTTATCTGCCAGCGCCAGCCGCCACTGATGTATGAGTTTTATCTTTGTCGAAGTCAGTTGGGGGTGGTAGAGGGTATTATCACATAAATAATAATAATAATAATAATAATAATAATAATAATAATAATAATAAAAATAATAATAATCTTAGAACCAACTTATTCATTTCACTCCACGTATCTCTCTATTTAGAGAATATGCGGAAGTGTTAGGGCAGCTCCAAGTCAGCTCTGCCTATCTAATTTTGCAATTTTGTTTATATAAGTTAATCATAATCTCCAATTAAAATATTGTTCCTATAATTCCAGCATCCACAGTCATGTTTTCATTGGATGAGCAAAGCAATGACTTCAATTTCACTTCCAGTGAAAAAAACATTTTTTTGGTTCGCTCTTTACCCGGCAAACGGCATATGCGATCTTGATGAAAATTAAAGGAGACCTCTGAATCTGCCAAGTTTTTTAGTACAAACAAATTAATATTTCTCATGAATATCATACTTATACGATTTTTTAATGCAACATTTTTGTGATATTTGGCCCGCGACCGGGCAAACACCTACTCCGATCTTCATGACTTTATGGGAACGTTTGAAATCACGGAACTTAGATATGTTATGATTTTAGGGACAATCAAAGAAATATTTCTAATAGAAATCGTACTTTTACGGCAACGATAATCAACCATAAAAGCTCGTCATCCATCAACGTGACTGGAAAAAGCGTTAGCGAAGCGGCATATACTTATTAATTAGCAATAGCAAAACTTAAAAGGCATTTTCACGACAAAAACAAGAAATTTTATAACTATTATGCGAAAATATACAAACTCGGCAACTATCCTTAGTATTTGTAGCATAGTACGGTACTTTTTAGAAGAGGTGCAGCCTTTATTTGGTGGATACGGTCTGGTCTATTGAACCGTTTTACCCATGCTAAACCTATAAGTCCGAGTTTTGTTCATTTGCAATGCGTGTTTTGGAAAAGTGGTACAATTAATTTTTTCCCACTTCATTAAACCTGTAAGAGCCAGGCTAAAAACATACATTTTGTAGTCTTTGTTGAAAAGTGAAAGCCAAAGTTATGAACCAATCATAAAGTTTTCTGTATCAAAATTGTTGGCACAAACTGAAGAATGCAATAATATAATATACAAAAAATGTTTTGAAAAATTGATTTTGAATTAAAAATATTATCTCTGAATTTTTCAATTTCATCGGCAATTACCAATTTGTTATGAAATTGAAATTACCTATCTGGACCACCAATTTTATAACTCATAGCATAGTCATAAACTATTGTTTTGTATGACAACATTTTTATCCAAAAAATGTCAAAGGTATCCGCGACGCAAAGAAACACCTAGTGGATGAAGAGGGCAGATTCTAGTTTTAGTTGTTGATTGATTCGTAAGCAACAGTAGCTAGAAAAATTGAGAAAAGTCCATGGCCTTCTGGATTACTGTCTTCTTTTGTAACACAACATATTATAGTTGACGATGTACAAATGACATAACATAAGCTCATAAAAAAGCGCTGACTCTCAGTATGGCCGTGGGGAGCATGCCAGTTGGAAGCCCCTTTCACAATGGCTTCTAATCGGCACGCTAGCGCTCGGTGGGAAGGATAGGAGACCGAGCGTCTAGCACTTTGCTACGCAAAGCTTATGCATGTCTATGGTAGTGGTGCTGACAGTAACAATAATTAATGGATGGTTGATTCTTGTGTTTTGATAAATAACAATTTGTGTACAATGTTGTAAAAAAACATAACTGAAAGAAAACATAAACAAATATCAAATGGCCCACAGCCAAGCAGCTTGGAGCCTAGCCAAGTTTGCACATCAAACGATGTAGATTATACAAGGTCTACTGAATGATGTAGCTTACCTTTACGATCTTTTTGGCTATGAATCTAGTGCTGCTTGCAAATCAATTGGCAACAAAAAAAAAAAACACAAAAATCACTGTCCGAATCATCTTTGCATTGCAGATTCATTAAAAAACAAAAGGATTGAGAATTTTATATGACAAGCTCAACTATAAATTTGCAAAACGTGCAAAAGCCCCAACCAGGGTGCCGCGGACCTTATGTAGGGGTACCTTGTACATAAGTAAAAGCAAGTACGGGTAGTTTATGAAATATAAAAATACACTAAATGACTAAATAATTAATTTTACACCAAGAAAATTAAAGGCCCAGTCCACTCTTCAAACATCATTTGAATTTTAAAAATATTGTATGTTATCATAGAGATCAGAAAAAATTCAACGAAATCGCCAACAAGTTTTGAAGCTATTCGCGTGCCTTGTTGGCTGCTCCTTTCTTAGCGATACGTCACTTGGCGTGAGCCCGCCCGCATACCGATAGCCAGGTAGAGGGCTGGCGCTGCCCACCAGTGTTAGACGATCACTCGGGTAATGAAAACTTATGAGAAATCTGCATGTACCTTGTGCTTTAGGGTGTTCATATTTAGTGTTTCATATTGTATGTTGTATATTTGTGTTGTTTTTGAAATCTTGTGACAATGGTGAACTTGTGTTGCGTCTATTTGGATGTATAGTAATGATCGTGGCATTTCGTTATATATAATTATCAATAAGACACGATTTCCTTCACTACAATAAACAGTAACTTTGCAAAATACATTGATTCAAAGAATGATACAATGTTTTTCCCTAAGTTTGTGTGATCCATGCAGTCTTGGGGACGCTACTTTTAAAAAGTAGCATGCTATCGCTAACGCTACATGCCCAGACTACTTTTTCGCTACTTTTTTTCAGATGTAGCGACGCTACATTCGCGCCACACAAGAAATATAGCGCGCTACTTTTCCGCTACATGTTCACGTTTAATCGGGGGGTGTCGAGATCTCAAATTATCCCGTTTTTAAAGCCTTTTGACGTCGTGCCGCGATGATTTTTACTCCTTATGTCAACTCGATCGTGATCTATCATCAAAAGCACATAGTTTCGGTTTCCATTGTGATAGAAGGCGTTCTTTTAACTTTTAGGCTAGTCTAGGCCTAATGATCAACATTCATATTGCATTTCTTATTTTCAACGTGTTTTTCGCAAAATCACTGCAGAAGAATGCGACAAACAAGGTTCAGAATAGGCCTACTGGTGCCGTACAATAGCGATACAGCCTGGAATGTCCCAAGGGAGGGGGGGATATATGACACTAATCACTTCATTTTAGTATGAAATTCAGACGATTGGCGTAATTATTGAGCGGCTAATATGCTCTAAATCAATAATCCGACTTCTAATTATCGTGGATACATCTTGGTTTACGACCCTGAAATAGCACTCAAGATGCACCACGCAATTTAATAATCACTGCATTATTTTTGGTAGTCAGCTCACATGATGTGACAGATCGGCGATCGCTCGCATCCTTCAGACGACGCAGAGAGAGAGAGGGGAGAGCAAGGGAGATGGTGTGCAAGCGAGACGAGATTACAAGCCGGTCTACACGGCGAGCACATGACGTGGCGCGGCGGGCGTTACAAGTTAGTTTGCAGTGCCCACTTTTCCCTTTACGTGGTACTGGGACTGCTGGCGCCGGAACTTAAAAAGTAGCGCAAATATCACGCTAACGCTACAAAAATTGTAGCATGCTACCGCTACAATAGACCCCCTTAATAAAGTAGCGCGCTACTGGCTCCGCTACACGTAAAAGTAGCATGCTACATGTAGCGCGCTTCTCCCCAAGACTGGATCCATGGTGTGATCGCTTCAACACGATACGGCCTCCCTTGCGCATAAATCGCCGTGTCTGAAGGTAGCCGGCGACCGGCCGAGCTCGTTTCTCTCCCCCAAGTGACGACACACGTAGTCTTAGCACGCCTCGGTTCAAATGTAAATAAATCCGATTTCGTTCAACCGATTTTGAAAATTCATTTTGCTACGTACGTAGAACAGTACATGGAAAAAATAGCTGTTACGACTTCAAGACAAGACTGGGCCTGTAATATAGGCTACTAAACGACTCATTACAACAGTTTTTATTCAAAACGGCCCCAATTGAAAAATGGATATTGCATAATCACGCTGCATCGTTACTGCGTGATTCACGCAGTAACGATGCTGATCTCGATTCCTATGCCAGCTGCCACCCCCCATGCACAAGAACATTGCCCACTTCTCGCTGGCTGGCTCGACTTCATCGATAAAGAATGCAGGAGGGTAGACATGCCTGCTAAATTACTCCTTGGTTAAAGGGGGTGCCGCAAAATTATTAAATTTAGCATCCTTGGTTGGCCATCGCTCACTCGTCGATTGCGTCGGGGCCTACAGGGTTGGCTTGGAAGTTTCGATTTACTGTCCTCCACTGAAAATCAGTTATATAACAGAGTGGGTAGACTCTAAATATTATTTATTTATTTAAAGGGGTGCCCAGAGTTGAAAAAGGTTGGGAACCACTGGTCCATAATATTGACATTGAAATCATTGCGCAAAGTACCAGTGTTGCTTTTTCTACTTTTTAAATTAAGCACGTTTCATGCAGTACTCAATTAAGCTTCTAGATCTAGCGATACTAGTCATACTTCAAAAGGTCCGACAAAATCGATGCTGGCACTTCGTGACGATTTCAACGTCGATATTATCACAATGGTACTTCTCAGGTTAAGCTCTCAACAATTTCATAAAAATGACACCACTTTTCTGAATCACCACAGAAATACTACATTATGTGATAAATTATTCTTTTGTCATACAATGTATGATTGACCAATACAGTAATAAACATCAAATGTTAACGTTAACGTGCAAAAGTTCCCAATAAAATCCCATTCCTGGGAACATTCCCCAAAATATAAATGTCTGGAATTATCACATCACTACCTCCGCTGGTGTATTATTAGCGACGCTAACCCCGTTACAGAACTATATGGCATCAGGTAAGCCAAAGCTGTTAGTTCTGTTCCCCGATCATAAACATGAAAGACTAAACAACGGTTTATCAAGAAAAAAAAAACAGCAAGTCTCATCCAATCAGCAAAACAAAGACATCTCGAGATGAATCTAGGCCAAAACCACGACGGAGAAATGATACACGATACATCCATTTGATATAGTAGGTAGTTGATACATATTGATGAATTAGGAAATGTAGACACACTTACTGTCATACCTCTTTTTCACTTGCATGTCCAGAAATTTGTCAATCTTGATTAACAAAAAATAGGTGCAATACACATGCACGTAGTTTGAAAATTAAATACAGCAGGTAGGTACATGCATATGATCAGGAATTACAAATCAAGAAGTGTCACAGATTTTTTGAAAAGTTTATTATCCCTATAAGATACAAAACAAACACTTGCCGTTTCTATATTTGAGTTTTCTAAAAATAACACAGAACGAGACGTCTGTAATGAGGTCAGTGAAATATTTGCCGTTTCCCTTGAATTGCATTGACAACTGTTCAGATACTTCAGACTGTAAATTAGTATAAAATATCCTAACACTTTTTACATTTAACATTCTGCTTTTTATTAGATAAAACGAAGTCATTTCCATGAAATTTTATTTATTTTCCTCATTTGAGTTGAACATCACTCTTCTAGTTAATTATTAATTTAAAGTTCTTCTTGAGGAATGTAAGGTTACAGACATGAAAAACACGAGAAACGCATAAGATTATTTCACTAGGAGTTGTCATTTCAAATTAAATCCCTCATATTATTAACAGGCTATTGTGTTAAAATTGTCTTTGTTAAGAAAACGTCTCCATTTACAGAGTTGTGAATGATGCACTGGTAACATTGTCTATTCCCAGCCTTGATGAGATGAAGTAATACACGTTGCACTTGGGTGGAAAAACTAGCCAACTATTGACGTCTTCTTGAGGTTTTGTTTCGCTTCTTTTAAATAAAAATATTAGCTCTGTAAATGGAAGTGGTTCGTCACGCTCTGACACGCAAACTACGTACTCAAGAACACACGGAACGAATATTCTTGTACAGTTTAAGAAAATTATTTATGATAATTTAAGAATAAAAACTGTACTGGCAAACACCAAAGCTTTTACAGTTAGATATAGATATTCTTTACAGTGTAACAAGTAGGCATTAAAACAATGACCTCAACAATTGTTGAGAGCACAGCTCATTAATCATTATTAGTATTGAGGAATAATGAAAGGTACAGAATGTTACTGAGGTAGCCAAACCAAAAAAAGTATGAATCTCATTAAAAGGAAAAATAAGCCAACGGGCTTTGGTGGTAGCCAGTGAATTGAAAATTTCAGAACAATTGGGCCCGCAATGCGATATACAGTACACTCATTCATCATAGTAGAACAATGTTCACACTGGGACTTGTCCGTAGCCTGGCGTAGAAGTTCAAACTCCCAACCATTACCTTGGCTAGCTAATAATGAATGTGAGCATCGATATTAAAAGGGACTCTTGTCGAACTTCAGACTTATCTCGAATAAGTACGTTTACGTACTAAACCGATAGGGAGAACACAAAAACCATTGCAAGTAAATATTAATATTATATGTACATTGGGGCAAAGGGCAATGTCTTGAGGAGATATTTTAATTTTTTTTTTTGGTAGAATGAAATGATTGAAGAGATGTGATTAAGGGCGATGAAGATAAGAACTAATGACAAATACAGGCGCAGTCACAGTTTCACACGAGCGCGGGTGTATCAACGTGAATAACCGAACGCGCACGTTTAAGCCACAGTTTATTCATCGTCATCCTCATCACCATCTTCATCGTCGTCTTCATCGTCTTCGTCACTAACGACTTTTTGTGCGACGGGAGGGGGAACGGGGAGCTTGGCCTTCTTTTTGTACGCAGTCATTTCCTGTGGAGGGAACAGAAAGTAAGATAAGCACAAGACGATAGTTAAACGGGTCCCAAATAATATTTTTCCTGGAAACTGAAATTTGGAAATACCGTTAGTACTACAATAGGTTACCAATTGGGGGGTAACAATTAATCTATTATATATACATTATGTATACAATACAATACTACAGTACAAAAATAATACACAGCAGCAAAACTCGCTAGCAAAACACGCTGTCAAACAGTCACGTGCCCCCCTAGCGAAAGTGAGAGTCAACTAACAATGACTAGATGAGTTGAGGTGAGAGTGACTTTTAGCTGTGGTTTCCAAGTGTTTGTTTACATTTTGGATTATTACGCAGCCGATTGCCGCGACACTAGCCGACTACTTTTCAACTACAACCACACAATGATAAAATCAACACTATTAGATGGGTGGCTTTTAGTGACTCTCACTTTCGCTAAGCGCGCTAGTGTTGCGGCGGTACCCACGACAGCAAATCACCCTGCAGGCAGTGCATTGAAGTTTCGCTATTGTATAGTATTGGAATACTGTGATAATAGTAGTACCGACATAAATCACAGGGGAATAGGGCTGTGCGAGTACTCGATTTCTCGAGCTTTAGTTTTGAGCTCGCGCCGAGCCGAGCTTGATTTTAGGCTCGATTTACTCGAGCCGAGCTTGGCTTTTTTCTTAATTTATTCGAGCCGAGCCTACAAAAACACGCAGTACACGCGCTCATTTTCATCAACACTCAACAGACAGTCTTGTCAACAAAGACTTTCGCGGAAGAATGCGGCAGCCTGAGCCAGCGATCAACAGTCGACTCGACGGTCGACGCAGTAGAATGCGATAGGCCTAGGCCTAGAATGCAAACATCTCTCAATCTCATGTGGGAAAACCTATCACACTATCGCCCGCGCTGAAGCTTTCGTCGCAAAATAAGCCTAGGAAAGAAAGGAGATAGTAGGCCTAAGCCAAGGAATAACAATCCAATGCATCGTGATCATAGAAACATGATCACATCGCAATAATTCTTCTTCCAGCTAGTTCCACACCAAACATCTTTGTTCTTCGTCAGCTGTGAGCTGTGAGTTGAGTTGGTTGGATCGACCGAACGCGCATGCAGTTCGCGCAGGTGTCACGTGCTGGCTTACAACGCGCTCTGTTGTCAACTCGAGTTACTCTTTAGCAGAGTCGAAATAGAAGTTTCCCCGGGTCTTCTTTATCAACTCTGCAGGCAGCGGGCAGGCTCCGCGGGAAAGATCGCATCGACGTAGTGCGTTAAATAATAAACCCGTGAATTAGCCTAATAACGGTCGCGAAAAATACCCTGATCTTATAATCGGCTCCGGGTAATATCTAGAACCGGGTACCCGATGACATCCCTAGAAAATATGTAGCCTAACCATTTTTTTTTTTTTTTTGAAAAAGCTTAGCTCGACTCGGCTCGAAAATCAAGCTTTTTCTTAACACTCGGCTCGGCTTAAAAATTCTAGGCTCGCACAGCCCTACAGGGGAAGTATTTCTTGTGTGCTAGTAAATTACAATGCAAGAACGAAATAAAACGTTTACTACAGCTTTGTGGACCTACGTCTACATGTATCAGTTCAATAGACACAGAATGAAGAGGCATTGACATGCTGCTCCAGGTCTATTTCCAGGTCTATTGCGACCCGCCTCGGACTTTCCATGCAATTGTATCATTATCTGCCGGTAAAACAGTGAACTATGGATACGTTTTCCACACATAACTGGTTAATTCTATACACTGATTCCATGTGGTCAATATCCGCAGACTCCGTTGCAAGTTATGACGCATACAGCTGTCTATCCTTCGCATTCCCCGCACACTACTCATCTAGTCCAATCTTGCCACCAGAGGCTGCTACATGACAGTCATATAACAAAGCGCGGCCGCCAAGGCATGTCTTCTCCTGGCCATAGTCGCTTCCAAAAAACACTTGCATAAGGCTTATCGTCTATCAACCATTAAAATAACGATTCCAATGCGGAGAAACGAACCGGTGTGAACTTTTTGGACCCAATACCCTTACTAATTACAACTATCATCACCATCTACTTTAGGATCTGTCATAACACCATTGTTACAAACTACCGTGAGCATAATGTGGCACGATAACCATATTACGTACGTGTAAAAAAACGAGCAGTAGGTAGGCCTACTTGACTTACATTACATGCAAAAAAGACTATTACAAATAAACTAACTTTTTCTAGGTTCACCTTTACATGGGTACAGTAATTTTACATTTCCAAGATCCAAGTAACTTACACTTGGCAAACAACAAAATCAATTGATGCTAAGCTACTTTTTTAAATAACGCTTTACGAAAAAAATTGATTTCCTAACGGGTACATAGGTTTTATAATCAAGTTCTTACAGTAAGCTACATGCATGGTGATGGTACTCACCCTGTCGTAACGAGCCTTGTCCTTCTCGGCCATGGCCTCGTACTTTGTCTTGAGATCGGGGTCGACGTCAGACCACCTGCGACCCAGTTCCTTAGCGATATCCCCGACTCCGTACTCGGGGTTGATGGCCTTGACCTTGCCACGCTCGTCATTACAGAACCAGAAGAACGCCGACCTGGGTACAAACATTGCAAGAATTACGCGACCAAACATTTGTGACTAACATAAAATGGATAGCCTAGAATATATAAGGAAAATGCGACCGTAAAAGGGTCATAATATTGAAACATTGCTGTAACTCATACTTTTATTGGTTGCTATAACAATTTAACAGGCTACCTCTTTATTTCATTATTGACCTTTTAGTTTAGGCACATTTGATATTTATTGGTATTGTCATAGATATTAGATATGTAGGCCTACATAATTCATGTAGATAATTAGACCCAATTAAAAACAAGTACAAAGTAATAAGTTCAATCATTCATAAATAGTTCATTGGAACTTTGTTCTAGAAGAACCAAATGTATCAACTAGTAGCATAGGCCTATAGGTTTAAGCCTAGGTAGGCCTAGTTTTCCTTAAATTACCCTTTGTTGGTACTATCGTCATTAGGGATGTGCGAACGTTCAAAATTCGAACTCAAACTTTTTTAAAGTTCAAGTTTTAAAAAAAACATTTTTAAATTTTTTTTTTACTAATTTGTAGTGGTGTGCGGTCACATATTATCTGAAAAGTCAAAAAATGGTTCTCAGTTTACAGGTGCAAATTTAAAAACAAAAAATGGATGGTGGAGGTGCCGGTCCAGAAGTTTCATACTTTCTTGGTGGAGGTGCCGGTCCAGACTTACCACTATTTTACCTATTATGACGGTTTGATATACCTTGAAGTTGTGTTCGAGTTCGATACAGTTGGAAGTTCGTTTTATTTTTACTGGGAAAGTTCGAGTTTGAAGTAAAAATAGTGTGTTTGCACATCCCTAATCGTCATAACATTTATTCATAGGCCTATTATAATATACTTAGCCAGGCTTAGGAAGTGGCCTAGTCATAACCTTGTGAATGGGGTTATGTCATGCCATACTAGACCTGGCCAAGCCAAAACCAAGCCAAATACATTTAATCACTGCAACTTTTACAATTTAGGCCATAATGGCAAAGTTGACTCATCATGCAATACAATAAGTAGAATACATTTGTTATTGATTGAGTTAAGTTCAAGTCGAGTTAACTAGATATATCAAACATTTCAAACATGACTATCTAAGAGCACTAGGCCTTACATTGGACGAAACTGAAAGCACACTTGCTGTTGCTCGATTAATGAATAATTGAGATTTAGAAACTTTTAAAAGAGTTCATACCGTATTGGCCCAATATAGTACGGTATTGAATATAATATGGGTAGGTGGTGATTTTGAGAAAAGAAAACAAAAATAATGAACTGACGAAATAAAAATAAATTGTTTTAAAATGCATTAGGCCTATAACTTGTATTTCCCCCCCTTATTATTGATGTTTAGGCCTAGGCCCAAGCCTAAAAAAATGTGGAGAATATTCCATTTAATCACTTTTAGTGTCTTTTAACTCGTAGTTGGCGTCGATTGACATTTTCCTTCCATCTTTGATTGCATTGAAAGTCAAAGTAAAGAGCTTGCCATAGAGGTCGCTAGTGAGCATACAAGTGGCGCGCTACGACGGCCATCGTTGGAACTTGTACTATTCAAGATATACGTAGGGTGCGGGATATTCAAACGTGCTGAAATAGCATTGGAAATGTATTATACGAGTACAACTTTGGAGGACATTTTTTCGGATAAAAACCACGTACTATATTCGGGCCAATACAGTACTTATAGTCGTCGTGTTCGTATCACAATGAATACTTCCAGAGTCAAGTAGCTAATTTCAAACAAGACTACCGGTACATAGGTAATTTGCGCCAGTAGGCTGGGTGGATACAAAGGGTAGGTAGGATTAGTTAATATCTTTAAAATGTTGATTGAACAGATATAAAAGGGAAAATTAAATTTGATTTTTTGTTATGTCGGCCTGTGGGAGCAAACTCTTTAAAATTAAAGTTGGTAAAAATTATTGATTTAGTATCTACAGTCGGACAAGGGAGCTATCAATCAACTGTGGTAATAAAAAGCTTAAATTCTCAAAAAAGTCTTGGGATGTCTTAAACCCATGGTCATACGAACTTGATATTATCCTACCTCTAGCCCTGGTATAAAATGGCCTACTTACAATGATCGCTTGGGTGCATTGGGGTCCTTGACATGCTTGCGCTTCTTTCCACGTGTCTTCTCCCCTTTGGGGGGAATGTACCCCTCCATTTCGGTGTCATAACGCTTCTTGTCTTTCTCAGCCATCTCGTGGAAACGCTTCTTCTCCTTATCGGACATGGTCTGGAATAATCAACACCTCACTATGTAGATTGCCACAAAACTATAGCCTAAGATGTTAAATTTAAATTAATGTAGGCATAGGCCTACACTAGGCTACCCAGGTAGGTTACACTTTCAAATTACCATTCAACATTTTAAGCAAAAAAATAGGCCTAGTTACAATAATTAGGCTGGGCATCAAGTAAAATATTCACGTCAACATAGAAAGTAAAAAAAAAAAAACATCAATGGCAAATTGTGATGAAACCTTTCCAATGTCAATATCAAAGAGGTCAATATCAATAAAACATTAGGCTTACGTTTTACTAATAAAATTACAAAGGAATAGGACACACTTGGCAGTTGGCAAATAGCTATTTACGCTCGGCCAGGAAGTATCCGACAAACATGAAACTTTCCAAAGTTGTCAATAAAGCATGCAAGAACAGCCCCAACAGCCATCAATTTTCAATATTTTGCGCTAAACGTCTAGAAAAAATGATGAATATGGTCAATTTCAGACTTTTTAACAAAATCTAAAATGGTGAAAATCAATTCATTAATAAAAAAAAATTTAAAGCAAATTTAGATAAGTGTTGATGTCTGAGCCCTTAGTTTTTTCTTCCGTGACAACTGCCCAAAATTTCAATCATCTGTGGAGTCAGTCGGCCAAGCAAACCGGAATTTGCTAAAAACGCATGTCCTATATGCTCTTAACTTAAGGGGAATCCCTAGACCCAAATATGATTTCTTAAGAATGCAGTTAAGACGTCTGAAAAGTAAGTAGAATGTAAGAGGGGCTTAATAAATGAGCGGATTATTTTTTGAAATTTTTTTGATGGGACATAACCTCAGAATCAACAATTGTATTCAAATTACTGGAATCAGTTGCTCAAGTTCAAAATTGAATTTTTAGCAGCGGTTTTTTGTATATTATTTCTACACTCCTTTATCTACAACCTAAATAAAAGGATTTTTGGATTTATATGGTTTGTTGCGTTGCACAATTTTTTTTCGCCTGCCGGTACAATTTCAAATTTTGTACCGTTTAACGGAAAAAATCGAGCAACGCCAGAAACCATATAAAACCAATAATACTTATATTCAGGTTGTTAATGAAGGAGTGTAGAAATAATATACAAAAAACCGCTGCTAAAAATTCAATTTTGAACTTGAGCAACTGATTCCAGTAATTTGAATACAATTGTTGATTCTGAGGTTATGTCCCGTCAAAAAATATCAAAAAAATTATCCGCTCTTTTATTAAGCCCCTCTTACATTCTACTTACTTTTCAGACGTCTTTACTGCATTCTTTAGAAATCATATTTGGGTCTAGGGATTCCCCTTATTCCCTGCTAGCTAACACTAGTCGATTTTTCCAGTGCACGTGTTATTGCGGTAGCATGGCACAAGCAGCAACCCTACCTTTAATCTAGGGTTATACAACAGTTATAACCGGCCAACTGACGGAAAATACGTAAAACACCCCCAATAATATCAAATAATTTTTCACCACCAACCTACTAGTCGCTTTCTTCCCGAATCCCAACTAATTAGTCAACATACTCTTCTCCCCCCCCCCAACCCCCTTTTGTTATTGTTGGCGGATGTAGGCGGAACAGATAACTATTTCTTGTCAGTGTTCCAATTCATTTTGGTGGTTTCATAGTGGACTGTACACAAAGTAAATGATTTCACTTTCAGGTCATAATGCATTCAGCACTTAAGTAGGCCCAAAAATGTACAGCAATTGTTTCTAGTCAGAGTTGGCAACCCCCCCCCCCCCCCAACCGATCGAGTTATATAGCCTAACAAACCAACACTTTTTACACAAGGTGTAAAGTAGGTACCAATAAATAATACATGAATGAAAGACAACTTGACTAGCAAATACAAAATAAATAACAACGGTGGAAGAATTTAGGCCCTAATGCGAACAAGATACATGAAGCAGGGAGGAACATGACAAGATATACTTGAGAAAACAGACTGGCATGAAGTGAATTGAACCAATTGCAAATTGACTTAACTTTTCACATAATTACATTTCAATATTTCACAGTTTGAAAGAAAAAACTGACTTGGCCTACACTGGGCTGGGTACCAAATTCCCAGACTCAAGATCTAAAACCATACTTATCCATCCAGGCCTTAAAGTTCGAAGTTTATTAGCTTTAGGGGCGCATCAATTGTTAGGTCAGGACTCTGGGCTTCAATTTGGCTGATTAAGAAAATAATTACTAGTAGGCCTATCAAAATGGAGATTAAGGGCATTGATTTCATGGATTAGATTTGGCAAAGGACAATAATGAAGTTCAAGAAATATAACCAATTTTGCTTATTACAGGTTTACAGACTTTTAAAAACAAAATATGTCGATACCCAGCCTTTAAAAATGTAATCGAATGGGTAGTTTGGTTTTCTTTTATAGGTCTACACTACAGTAAAAATATTTCATGTAGAAATTAATTAGAATTGAAAAGCAAGACAAGATAATTTTGTAGGCCGAGGTATTTGGCTCTTTTACAGGCTCAAGATAACAAATTTAAATAATGAACTTGAACAGTTGTTCTAACTTTGACCTAAATGAAAAGCAGTTAATAAAACAACACACTAAAATAAATGCAAGTAGGCCTAATGTTTGTACAGTCATATTTTATATAAACCTATGAATGCAAGGTTTTCAAGCATGAAGTCCGCTTAGAGTGCAGTTAGTTATTGAATGGTAGCAAATAGCAATAGTCATAAAAGTTTGCACCGACTGGGGATCGAACCCAAAACCTGTTTTCTAGATAGGCCTAAGGCTAGCCTAGAATTCAATTCATAAAACTAATAATTGCATTACAAAATATCATGATTCATGACACAATGCCACAATGTCAAGCATTTCCAGGTCTAGTATTGTAGGCCAAGTTGGCATACAAACACAAAACTTTATTCCATTGCTTCTTATTGGTGGGCCCACGAGGCCGAGGGGCAAGTGTGGCTTGTTGGCCCTGTGCATCTGTTTCGTAGAAGTAAAAGTTTGAAGTTCAAATCCCGGCCTAGGTATCTTGCTTGCTAACTCTATCATGATAAGGGCCTACATCAATAAGATACGGGAACGTGGCAGTCCTCAAAGCAATTAAGGCAAGATAGACCATGTCCCCAACTGGAAATCAAATCTGAACCAGAGTGGGCAGGCAATAAATACAGCGTGTGCAATGAAATATACCGTCATTATTCAGGAAACGCGAATGGCTAGGCGGAAGACGAATTGCGCGGCGTACAAGACGGGCACGCATCGCGGGAAGATGGATTGCCAAGGGTTCCATTCATTCTCAACAGAGATCGTCCACCTGTCAAGCATTGCGCATGTGCCGTAGTGAGTGAGTGGCGCGAAACGTAATCTCGCCCACACGCGCAACATTGTAGGACATTTAAAAAGTATTGCTAGGCGACGCCGTGCTCCGCTCTCGCTACGGAATATTTAATAACGAAATTCCGTTCTCCAATAACCAATCTGCCGCCATACATGTATAATAGAGAATGTGGAGGGGTGCGTGAGGGGGGAGGGTAGAGGGGGAGGAAACGCGCAGTTTCATATTCCGTATTATCGACGTGTTGTTTCTAAACCCAGAGCAATTTATTTCTCCAGTTGTCACAAGGGAGGGAGAGGGGAAGAGTTGTTCCCTCGGCCTTGGAGCGAGAGGCACCCATCGATTTTTGAAAGCATTACGCGTTCCGAGGCGCGCGCTGCGAGGAGCCACATTAGGGGCCGGAGGGGGGGAGAGGGCCACAGTGCAAATATGCATAATATCCAGAACTCCCTCGCGCTTACCGTAAGGGTAAGGCGAAGGGAAGAATTAAAATGACACAGCCAACTGTATCCTCGTACACATTACAAAATTAGGAACTGAACATTTCTCTGTTGTCCACTATCTAGCTCCGTTGACACAATTTATCATTAAACGATCTTGTAATACAGAATATAATAAAATGTACTTCGTAATGAGTCGCAAGACGACGATAAGCCAATCGATCGAAATAATAATTTGTGTCATGTTCCATAATAGTGTTCAGGCCAATAATATCCGCCGATGCCTATGAGTACCGATAGGAGCCGCGTTAAATGGGGAAGATAAGATAAAAAAAGAAAAAATAGATCGCATAGGCAAAAAACAGTGAGAAACCCGGGCCAGCAGCAATGTAAATTTTCCCGGGGAAAGCTGTATGGGGAAAGGGTCGGGCGGACTAGGCAAGGGGAAGCTCCCAAAAACCAGTTGCCTTCGGCTTTCGCGAAGGGGATTTCGAGAAATTCTTGCCTGGAAACCCAGGGGGCCCCGCCCCCTCTCTCTCTTTTCCCCTTCTTTTTGGGTGCCGAGCGAAAAAAGGGGAAAAACTCCCGAGCCTAGGGCCCCAAAACGCATTAAAACCCCCCCAATCGTTTATTTTAAAAAAAAGAAGTAAAAACTTGTAGGCTTATGTATTAATTTGTTTTTTTGTTTTTTTTAGGCCTAGTAATATAAATAAAAAATTAAAACCCAATAAAGCAAAATTAAAAAATGGAAATTCCCCCAAGTGTTTAAAAGAGAATGTGGCCAATGCATGAGTGGAGGTGAACTGCATGCTTCTAATTCTTTGGATCTAGACGGGAGTTACTTATTATCTGCGAGAAAAATAACAGTGTGCACGTGCTGGAATTCCATCTGACCGGGTGGGACTATCATATTATTTATTGCATTCCTCCGGGAAATTTACTCAAAAAATGTAAAAACCAAAATTTAAAAACGTCACAAGGTAGGCCTTGTAGATAAAAATTTTTTTTAAACCTGCAAAAACCATTCCTCCCTAAATGGGCCTAAAAAAATTTATTTTTAAAACAGCTAGCCCAAAACAATAAAAACCCCTTTTTTAATTTACAAAAAAGGGGGAAATGTTAAAAAAAAAAACCCAAAAAACAAAACCCAGCAACACGTTAAATTTTAAATTCAACCCCCAACTTTTAAAGCCCGGATAAAAAAAGGCCCTCCCCCAATAAAACCCAAAAATTCCCCCTAGGAAATTTTCATTTTTAATTTTAAAGTTTTTAATTGTGCCCAAGAACAAAAACAAAAGGGAAAAGTTTCCCCATAGAAATTTAGAACAAAAATGTCTATAAAATCCCAAGCATACACTAGAAGGGATATATAAAGATAGAGGTGATACAGTTTCATGCCTACATGTACACTGAGTCTCAAGTGTACTGCAAAATGTGGATGTTCCAAGCTCCAATTAAGGAGCGTTTTTCATAGTAGTCAACACCTCAATTCAGAAGTAGTTTTATAGACTTACATCATCAGCCTTTAGTAGCTGAAAAGAAAAGAGTACATATAAATGTACACTACTATTGCACGTCATGCCATTTGTAAAATAGATAAAAGGGGAACCAGTTCCCCAACCCTTTTGAAAATTTTAATGGGGAAAAAAAAATGACAACAAGAAACCCAAAATTCTAACACGGATAAAGCCCCCGGGGGCCATGCCCAGCAAGCAAAAGAAGTTTGTGATACATTACCTTTACTTTGCTCCTGGTTTCTTATGGGCGACGGGTCCACTTCGACGTTTCTGATTAAATGCCTTGAACTTCAAAAGCTACACCAAGGTGAATCCACGTCTTAAATATTTTACCAATTTTGTACCAAAGTAACTGTTAAAACGCAGAAAACTGTTAGTAAGACTAGGGATGGGTATTGATTATCGAAGGGCAAAAATATGTCAGACCCCCCCCCCCAAAAAATTTGGGTCCGAATAGTTCGCAGGATTTCCCGCCAGGGCTGTAGGACAGGTGGAAAATAATTTTTAATCCCTAAAAAGGACTATTAAAAAAAAAAATAGTTTTCCTAAACCTTTATAGGGGGTTTTATATTGTTTTGATGGTTTTAATTTTTTGATACATCCAACAAAAAAGGGGAAAACGTCTTGGGGGGGGGTAGGCAAAAAATGGGGCATATTTGCCACAAAAAAAAACAGTTTTAAACAAAAAAAATTGATACTTTTGTTAGAAACCGGGTTTCAATTCCGTCAAATACTGTAGTAGGGACAGAACAATATAAATATACTCAAGGTAAATATGGGCGAAAACAAAATAAGATTCAGACGTAGTAACAACCCAAATCACCATCAGCGCAACTTGCACAATTTTTTCAAGGTGTTGCAAGAGTGCAGCACTAGTTTTAAGTGGTGGAATTTGCATAATTACTTTTTCAACTCAAGAAGTTGTTTGGGTAAACTTCATATTATTTAAGTTGGTCCTAGTAGCAGCTTCAACTGCTCTAGCATTTTTCACCACCACCTACTATGTTAAATGCGGGGTGAAGTGTATTAATTGCAATGCCATTCCTATTACAGTAGTTGATCCCATTCAGTAAATAAATATTTTTGTGCATATTCAAACTCTCAGTGAATTCACTATTGTCACACTACTAGGTACCGGTTTTCAATTTACTAACTTTTGAAAAATGGTTGCCCAATTAACAAAACGGGAATATGCACTCCCAATACAAAAATATGTTTAAGTAGGACGAGCTCAACCCAGTGGGGAATGTGAACCCCGTTTTTTCCCCGGGTAGGGTTTCCCACCTTTAAAAAAAACCTTTTTTTTAGTAAAATTTCTTGTTCAAGACAAAGTAATCTTATACACAGTTCACAATATGCATTTCAAAACAACAGACATTTAAAAGTGTGCAATGCGAGCCTCTTCCTTACATTGAACCCCTTGGCAGCCGCAGTTGCCGGGAGTACCCCCTTTGTAAGGGGGAAAACCCGGGGGTTTTGGGGTTTGCTAGCTATTTTGACTACCCAATTTTTGGGTTTAAATGTAAAAATTTAAATTTAGAAAATTTTGTCTTAAACACGAAAAGTAAATTTTTGAAACGAGACATAACGGTAAGTAGCCGAACCCAATTTTGTCAAAAGTACAACAGGAGCATGGTGTATGGAGGGAGACCCACTAATGCTTGCGATAGCCTACGACTACTAAAATTAATTTAAGGCTATTCGACTGCTTTTTCTATTTTCCAAAATATGCTACCCAGTCAAAATATAGTAAATTTTTTTGAAACCGGGCTTTTTTAAAGGAAAATAAAAAACTATTTTTTTAAAATTTTTTCGATCCGGTACACACCCAAAATTTTCCCAAACCCAAAAAAAATTTAAAACCCTAAATTTTGCCAAGGCCACCGTTCCAACGTAGGGTGGTTGTGTTTTGGGTTGACTTTAATTTAAAAAAAGATTTTTTAAAGGGGCTGACTGAGAAAAAAAAATTTTTTTTTAAAAATTTGTCTTTCCTGCGAATTTTTTCTTTTAACGGTAGGTACAAAAGGGTTTTAAAAAAACCCCCCAACATAAAAATTTGCGGGGAAAGGGACAATTTTTTAAAAAAAAATTTTTTTCCTCTCAGTCAGCCTCTAGCCCTACCATTAAAAATTAATGTCACAAAAAACAAAACACCCTACGCGAATGGGTGTTTTGGCGAAGGGAAAGTTTAAAAAATTTTTGTGGGGGGGGGCCCATTTTGGGCCGTGACCGATAAAAAAATTTTAAAAAAAAAAATTTTAACTTTTTCTAAAATAGCCGGGTTTTTCCAAAAACCCCCCTTTTTCACTATGTTTTTTTTTGGGTTTAGCATTTTTTGGAAAAAAAAAAAAACAGTGAATACCCTCAAAAAGGGGAAACCCTTAACAAAGAAAACTCCCTCAACTTTTCCAACCCGCATTGCGTAGTGTTAGAAATTTCCAAAAATCAGTATTTTAACAGTAGCCTACCCCAAAAGGTTTGATTTTCCCTTTTGGGCCCAAAGAGCCTAAAAATGATTTTTTTTAAAAAGTTTTATAGTAGCCTGGGGGCCCCCAAACAATCCCCATTCCCCCAATACGTACCACAGGCGCAAGGGGGTACAAAATTTAAATTGGGTTTTGGACATTTTTTTTTTAAAATGCGATTAAGTTTTTTTCTGGTGATCATGGGAATGTACAAACGAAAGAAACAATAAGATAAATTTGTTGTTATATTTAAGTAAATTTAGTAATCATTTGGTATTAGTGGCTAATATGCTCACTTGTCTACTGACAGCATGCTTGAAAACAATTTTGGGTTTACAAATCACTAAAAATGTGGGAGATGGAATAAAGGGCTTTTGAAAAGGAAAACGGTTTTTGAGCGAAAATGGAGGGGAAAACATTTTCTTTTCCCGGTAGACGATAGGGAAATTTTGCCCCACAAAGCCTATTCAAGTGGTTCAAATTTGAAAAGCCAAGGACTGACTTTTGAAAATCTACCCTACTTAGATTTTTAAAAATTTCATTGGACCCTCCCAAAATACATACATAAAAATCAAGGATCAGAAAGAAAAAAAATAATACTTCCCTCCCTTTCCCGTAGGGGAGGACCTTTTAGACGGGAAAAAAGCGTTTCTCTTTTCACTTACCGTACCACACATTTTCCTAGGGGAAAAGCAGCTTTTGTCCATATTATTGTCTCGCATTCAAAAATTGTGACATTAAAAATTCCCCACAAAAAACAGATGGGATTTGGCCCCCAGTGTTTTGTGTTATAAATTTTAAAAAATAAGCCCAAAATTTACAAAAAATAAAAAGGATATCCGAAATAAAGTCTAGGGGCTCGCCTTGGGCATTTGGGGGTTTTTGATTTAGCCATTCCCAGCCCTTTTTTATTTTTCCCAAAAAAAATAATTAAAACGTGAATGAAGGGGGACGGTGAATTTGTTTAAAAGCACCCCTCCTGTCAGCTCCCAAAGGCTTTTTTTAACAAATTTTTTCCCATTGTCTTGGGCTCAAGGCCAAGAAGCCCGATATACCCTAATATTAGGAAAAAAATAATAAATAGGCACCCAAAACAAGAAGACCAACAAAACCGACCTTGAATTTATGTAGGGCCAAAAACGAAACTGAAAAAATTCCCACCGGGGACGTTATACCTTCGCTGTTCTAATTTAGCAGTCTTCTATGCATATTCGATTCTGGAGCATTGGGCCCGTTTCAAAAATTTTAATTTCAAAGTCAATAGGGTAAATCCCTACTAGGCCTAATTTGGGTTTTAAAGTCAAAAGCTAAAGGGTATGGGTGTACCTTTTTTTCACAGGGACGGGGTGGGGAATTTAAAAAGGGAAAAAACACCTATTTGGGTTTAGTGCGGTTTTTAACTTAATAAGATAAGTCTCCCTTTTATATTATTTTTTTGCAATTTAAAAAAATTAGTGTAATGCCCCAGTCAGCCCCGTTTTAAAGTAGTAAGCCGCCCTAGGCAATTAAATTGCCACCACCCCAAAAAAATTATTAGTCTAGGTAGGCCTAGCGGTTTTCACTTTTTATTTTCTTTACAAGACCTATGACTGGAAACATCGCACCTTCTTTGCAACAAAGTTACCGGTCTCATCGTAATCTAGGACCTATTCCTCCCAACACCACAATAGTTAGTTATAGAGGTAAACAAAAACCTAACTTAATAATTTACGAACCACTAGCAAAAATAGTGCGGGGTCTGGGGGGTAAAGACCAAAGCAACAGCCTGTACAAAATACTATCGCAAAAGGATTTTTCTTCTTCTTTTTAATTTGCAGCATCTCTTGACGAAATGCCGCCCCCTAAACTTTGCTATCCTAGGCAGCTGCCTAGGTTGACTAGGCCTAAATATGGCACTGACATATTTGTAACAAAATATTAAACAAAGAGGAAAAAAGATCCCTAAAAAATTATTATCCTCATACAATGGTAAGACTATTGACAGTTTTAAAGGGCCCCTTTGAATTTTTTTATATTTTTCATTAAAAATGGTTGAGGGCTTACTTAAAAAAACCCAAACCCATCAAAAATTTTGTGGCCGGGACTATTGTTTGAAACCTTTCCCAAAGAAAAGGATGCTAAAAAAATACAGCAAGGAAAACCCCCCCCCACCATGCATGGGGCAGTTGGGGGGGGGGGGGGGGGGAGAGGGGGCGAACTAAACAAATTTGTCAAATATGCATGCAATGTACGAGAATTAAAGTTGATTGGTTGAAATATGCCTAGTCCAGAATCCAGATGCAAAAAAATGATTATTTTTAGACAGAGTGAAGTCTTCATGCAGGAACGTTTGGTAAAGCTAGTATACCTACATCTGCAGTTGAGCTGAATATTTCTATCAAGCATTAGCCTACAACTAAGACTAGAAAATCAATGTCTACAAACCTCACCATTTAACAAATATAGTGCTAAGATTACCAGTGCTATATGAATAAAAAACCTTGATATAACATTTGACAACTCCTTTAAAAGTTTTTGCTACTACTGTGTAGGCCCTAGGCCACTTCTTAAAATACATAGTCATAATGAAATATTTACTGGACTTTGAATGTATCAACAAAATCAATGACAACAAAACAAAAACAGCAGCAGGGAGATGTCCAAAACCCTTATACCTCTAGGCTAAGTAATGAAATCTTCCTTACCTTCCACCTCTCGGCACACTTCTTCGAGAACTCTGCGAATACAACGTTCTCATCGGGGTGTTTCTTCTTGTGCTCCTCTCGGCAGGTTTGTACGAAGAAGGCATACGCGGTCATCCTGCCTCTCGGCTTAGCGTCAGCCTTTGCACGTGGCATTCTTCCTACTCGGTTTTGTTGCTGTGACTGCAACACACCACACACGCTTATGACAACACAAGATAAAGATAGTCATATTCTGGATTACTATATCTAACAATTTCACGGACATGGGTTGGAGATACTTCACTAAAGCCCCCCAAGCGGGAAACCCAAGCCAACACCCCACAGAAATTAACTTTGACATTTTGTTGAGGTTTCCCCTGTACCCGCAAAAATGAATGGCAGGGAGTGAAAATGACAGACTGGATAAAAATTTTAATTAGGGATGGATGGACACGATAATCAATAGCGATAGATAATCAATAATGGGGAAAAATTTTTATAACTAATTAAATAATTTGGCCAAAAGTGGGGACGAAAATAAAAAATCAAGGCGGAGTTATCTCCCTTGTGCCTGCAAAGGTGGGTGATGGTTTTTACTCGAGATTTAGTTTTGGGAAAAGAAACCCCCCCGGTCGAAACGAAAGCGAAACACATGACATCGGAAAAGGGGCCCAGGGAGCGAAAGGAACGTGATTGTATTTTTTTTGACTTATACCTTTTTTTATTTTTGGGATAACATTGCCCTTTTGATAGGCGTAATGAAAAAAAAAAAGATGTGCAAACCTAAATTTTAAAAAAAACCCCCCAAAAAGGGTTTTTAAAAATGTTTTATATGGCCCCAAACGCTTTTGTTTGATAACATGTAGGCCCCATACTTTTTTTGATTTTATGTCCATTGGCAATTTGTTTCAAAAATTTTTGCCCTGCACGGTTGGGGGATGGGGCAAATTTTGAGATTTATGGGTTTTTAAATGAGGGCCCTCGGCGGGTAACGAAAGCGAAAAACATGAATCGAAGGCAGCGAACGGAACGTGGGTTGTATTTTTTTGACTTACACCTTTTTTATTTTTGGGATATAAATTACCAATTTTTTTTCGAAGGAAAAAAACGATGTGCATCCCTAACTTTTAATAAACCCCCAAAAGGTTTTTAAATATGTCTATATGGCCTAAACGCTTTTGTCGATAACATGTAGGCCTATTACTTTCTTTGATTTCTATGTGCCATTGGCATTATTAGTTGCAACTTTGTGCCATGCACTGGCTGGGCTGATGGTGTCACTCGAGATTTATGTTTGGAAATGAGCCATCGGTCGATAACGAAAGCGAAACACATGACATCGAAGGCAGCGAGGCAGCGAACGGAACGTGATTGTATTGTTTTGACTTACACCTTTGTTATTGTTGGTGATATACATTACCATTTTGATAGTCGATAATGAAAAAAAACGATGTGCATCCCTAATTTTAATAAACCCCCAAAAGGTTTTTAAATATGTCCATATGGCCTAAACGCTTTTGTCGATAACATGTAGGCCTATTACTTTCTTTGATTTCTATGTGCCATTGGCATTATTAGTTGCAACTAGGTATAGTTATTTACTAAGTATTCCCAAGAAGAGCCAAAATTTGAATTTAAAATTTATTTAGCATGTAGGCCTACCGTACGGTATATTATAATATAATATTATCAGTCCAAACTTGGGAAATCAAATTATGATGTACCGGTACAGTTAACAGAACAGTTAGTGCCTAGGCCCCTACTTTCAAATGTAAGTTCGCGTAGGCCTACCTATGTTTGAACAGTGGCACATCAATGATCAAGTATCAGAACATTCAAAACGGTTTGATGAAAGCGCATTCAAATAGAATTAATTAACTCGATGATAAATATTCACGATTTTGTCTCAAAGGCGGATTGGAATAGGTATTTGGAATCAGCTCCGAAAGCGAGTTGGGAGATCCAATTCACTAGGTCTAGGCTTTAACCCGATACGTTTCAAAGCACCACAATTGATTTTCTGTAACAGCTTATGATCTACAAATCCTTGTGGAACACATCTGCCCACCCCCTAAGCACCCAAGTCCTGCCAATAATTTAATTAAATAATTAAATTATTGTTTGGTGCTAGGTACCATCCTTTCAACGTTCCCTTAGATGCATTGCTATTGTTTTATCTCATTAACTTTAATATTATGTATGCAGCATATTAAATTTATTAGGTGCTGCACTAGGAAGGAGTAGGCCTATGTTTTGCACCATAATAAAAATTATCCTCTTCTTACATTTGGCAGCAAATTAGGATTCACTTTTCAACCAGTAGTTTGTTAAGTTTTTATTGATAGGGTACAAGGTAGAGTTTTACAAACTGGCTATTTGGAATGGTGGCAATAGGTAATGGATAGAGCTCCTTAAAAATGGTTTTATTTAATAAAACCGAAATAGGCCATGCCACTAAATGGTAGTAAAACCATAATAGTACCGCCAAATATAACACCACCAAATTAACCGTTATTCTGCAAAATAAAACCATATTTTTTCAATTTCCTTTCACAAAATCAACATTATCTACGCCTACACTATTTTATTTACAAACTCAATCTTAACTTGCTGAAATTTGAGTGTTCTTTCTTTAAAATTTATGCTGAAAAGAAAAAGGGACAAAATTATTGATTTTTTTTAAAAGAATAACGCAGAAAAAGACTTTGGGGGCTATCTGTGCGCTAAAACGATGGTGATTGAGGCAAATTTAAAACCCTTTTCATGTTAAACAATATTATTTATTTTACCCCCTGTTGTGCCATGCGAGAAATGCAAAAATAAAATAAAAACATATAGGGCTAGGCCTAGCACCACTTTTTACATTTTTGAAAACAAAATTTAGGAACAAATAAAACCATTTACACAGACCTCTAGTAATGGAGTAACGAAATTTAAATAATTGATTATTTAAAAAATAATTACTTGTACCTAATTGTTAATGGGACAAGGTTATAAAACCATGATAAAACCAACACTGTTGGCACACAACAAAATATGAAGGGAATCACTTGCAGCAAACATGCAATTGTTGTATTTCAAACGAGTTGTCCGACGTATGTCGCCAATGAGATACCTGCCGAGTACCCTACTTTGTGATTGCATGAATTTCTAAGCGAACGACTTGTATCAACTGACCAACACGTACCGGCCTGCCGGTATTTTATGCAAAGTACTTTGATACGGCATGGCAATGGGGCGGACAGCCGTAAATCGACGGCACCCGCGGCGATGATGTCATGGCCAGCAAGTAGGCCCTAGCATAGCTACAAAAACCCCCGGGGCAAGGGAACCGCCCCTTCCCCCCCCCGG